>CANYBF010357142.1:0-13988 GCA_948192965.1 Dalechampia spathulata
GAAGTAAATTTCGGAAATGATTACATTGGAAAATTAAAATTAGAAAATTCTATGATTTACATGATATGTACATATATGATACATGAATGAACAAAATTTTCATATGTTATGTGTTAAAGCACCACTGAGTTTTATACTCAGTGTTCGTCATTTGATGGACGCAGGTTTACAGATGATGGCGAGCACGGATTTCCCAAAGGATCAATTCAGCAGAAGTTTTCTCTGAGGACAAGAACTTGGTTAGGGGCAGAGTAAGTTGATTAATTAATTTAAATTAATCTGTAAGGCTGTAAACGTAAAATAGTAACACAGGAACTAAAACTTCCGTAAATCTTAGAACAGCGCACCATTATTTAATAAACAGGTAAACACAAACATAATATAAATATATAAAAAAAATTCATACGAATCCCTTGTAGAGTAATTAATGGTTTCCTTGTATTGGAGATCATTAATTATTTTACGGGAGCATGTCGCGGTGTAAGGCGTGACACCATTGATATAAAAAAGAAATTTCATGAATATTTTGCAGAGTGATTAATGAATTTTTAATTATATAATTTTTATTTATCATTTTATAGGAGCATATTTTCATCAATCAGGTATGACAATATATGATTCCCTCCTAACATGCATAGTTGAAATAACGGCTTATTATAGAAGATAGATAAATATGGTACTGAATATGGTATGAAGGAAAACTAGTATGTTATAATGACTTAAATTGCATTAAATGTAATAGTAACAAATACTTAAGTAAGGAAAAACACATTTATTATTAGGGTTTGATTAAAACAAGTAAGAAATTACTTCTCTTGCTTAATTAAGCATTCATTTTTTATTTTGTATAAATTTTTGAACTTTCTATTGCATTCTTGATTTCTAATTTGTTGGGTATTTGGTGAGAGTTTGTATTATAAGAAAATTATTATAATATTGAGAGAAACTTATGAGATTGATTTTTATTGTAAATGTTAGAATATAATGATTGAAAATACTAATGTAGTTTTGTAAATCTAAAATTGTATTCTTTCAAAAAGAATAATAAAAATTCAAATGATTGTTTAGGTAGGTGGACATAGGTAAAAAAGATTGTTGAATCATTTTAAATTCATGTTGTTTTAGAGAAATTTATATGAAATAATTCAAATATTTCATATATACAAAACTTTATTATTGATAATTAAAAAATAAAAATATTGTTGAATTTCTATGGTTAGTTTTCATTTCTCAATTTAGAAGAATCATTTACAAGATGAAAATTTTAAATTCTTGATAAATATAAGATATTTGATTTTATTATAAAATTTTACAAAAATTCATAAATTTCATATTTTTAATCAAATACTAAATTTTGAAATTCATCAATTCTTAAAATATTGAATTAATTCCTATATATTTTTAGATATGATATTTAGCCTTTGTTTGAAAAATTTTCAAGGAAAAAGTAAAATAAGGAAGAAAAATAAATATTTTTTATTTCTTTACTTTTCTTCTTTATGTTTGGAAAATGAGAAAGGAAATAAAAATGTAAAATAAATATTTCAATCTAGTTATATTTTATCTTTCTTTATATAAAAAATAAAAAATTAGGAATGAAGGTGAAATTTTATAATGAGTAATAAATCTTTTTCCATTTGAGTTCTTTTTTCTTCATGCAGGAAAAGATTAAATGATTTTTCTTAGCTATCTAAAAGAAAAGATATTTCTTATTTTATCGTATCTAAATGAAGATCTAAAAATAAAATTATATTAAAACTATATTTTAAAAGCTTTAAGGTGGAAAGAAGATTGACATCTTATGTGACTATTTTGATCAAATTTTAAAATTTATATATTTTTAATTTTTAAAAGTTATTTATAATAATATTATGTTCATGCATTTAGTTAAGATTATAATATATCGTGTATTTTTAAATATTATTTTATATACATATCCATAAATATTATTGTCGAAAATATTCAAATCTTTTTAATATTTTAATGATTTTAACAAAAGTTTTTATCAGAAATTATCATGGTTGAATCAACACGAACCAAAATATATACTATAATTAATTATTATAAATATAAATTTATTATTGAACTGTATGATTTTAAAATCAAATTTTAATGTTGATATAATATATGGAGATAAAAAATGAAAAATTAATAGAGATTTAATATTTATATTATCATTTGAAAATAAAATTTTAAAAGAATTAATTTTCTTAGGAAAAGGGATTAGTAGAGAAATGATGATTTGAATAATAAGAAAATTATAAACTACAGAGAATGTTTAGATTTTTTAATGTAATATTTATTAATATAGATATGAAAAAATTATTAAAAAATACACGTGATTTTCGATATCAACTTACTTTTAATTTCACATTAAAATTTCATAAATCTTTAATCGAAATTAGAGGCGAAAAAAAAAAAGAAAGGTAGCTGATCGGTCTGGGAAAGTACGGCGTTACGTTGCAAGCCCTTAAAATAGCTGAAAAAGGTAATAACTGACGGAAGAACTAACAGGAAAAAAAAACAATTGGTTCGGACCACCACTTTCCACGTGGCATCTTGCCTGCGCAGCATACAGTTTTGGCTAATGACAACAAAACCGTGATTAACAATCCCTTGTACTCGAATCTCTCTTGAATGACTGAATTGCCCCTCGGTTTACGAAACTACTTTTTCGAGTTTAAAGTGTTTTAAGTCTAATTAATCTTTTTAATAATGTAATAGAAGCAAAATTAATCTCATGAACATGCTTTTCCTGTAGATATTCTACTTTAATTATGAAAATAAATTACCATAATGATTTATATTTTTAATTTGTGATTTTAAAAATGGGATTATTTTCCCTTACGTATAGTGAGAATTGCATCAATGGATACATAATTAAAGGGATAGTTTGGTAAATTAAGAATCTTTAGGACGCACTCATTTAGCTTCAAGGTCTGCCTTTCTGATCAGCTCCCTCCTTCCCTTCAGCACGTTCCATTTGGAAGCTCCGTCTCTTTCAAACTCACATTTGTCTTCTTGTTTCCGTTTTCGCTCGCATTTTCTCTCCCTTCAAAGCCAAACAGATTGCATAACCAGACTCTCTCTCTCTCTCTCTCCATCCGTTATGTCAATTGCGTTCGCGTGAGCATACACTTGACTCGCTCACTCAACAGCCACCTAATCCAAACGAAAAGCAACTTCTTCAAATTCGAATGGGATCATTGCGTCCGACGCCGCGGCGAAGCAGTGCTAGTGCAAAGGCGCAAGACACGGCGGAGGACTTGATCGCTTCATTTGTCGGCGAAAAATCATTTCCTATTGGTTTTGATTTCTGGCAAAAACTTCTTCAACTGCCTATCGATCTTCATTGGCCTAACAATCGCGTTAATGAAGCTTGTCAGCTCTTCGGTTAGTTCACGTATCCTTTTAATTGTCTGCTAATTAGTTCATAATCAGTTGAGCAATTATCATCTGGTTTGAGTTTTACTTTTGTATTTTTTCCAATTTTTTCAGCTTAGCTAATTTTGAACTTTCTATTGGTCAGCGCAAAATAATTGTTATTCTAGGCATCTAGCGAGGATATTGATTCATTTAGCGCGATTCTTGCAAGAGGCAATTTCGACCACTAGTGCAGCATCGTCATCCCCGCTTTATCTAAAGGCAGTAAACGCAGTGCATATCTCTTCGGTTTTTCTGAAGTACTTGATTGAAAATGCTGAAAATAACAATATTGAGGACTTGTATTTGTCATTGGATGCAAGTGAACCTGTACCGGATGGTTTCGTTAGAGGTAAAATGCATTTGTTTGCTCGTGTGAACTTGCGTGTTACTACTAGTTAAGGAATTGAAGGCTGTGATCATTGTTTTTTCCTTTCTTGGGAATTCGAAAAATTTGCAAAAGTTCTATTTGGTCATTTCTCTTTGGGAAGCTCATGAAAGACATGGAAATGACATCATATCGAAATTGACTTGATATCATTTTAAGCCGATTTAATATTATGCATATGATTAATTCTAACTTTTTCTGTAGGCATGAAGTTTTGGTTTCGTTTGTGCAACCAAAATATTCATAATCTTGTAGACGTAAGGTACATCACGGAATTTTTACTAATTTTCTGTTAATATGTACTTCAAGAAAATTCACCGCAGTTTTATTATTATGAATTTTTTTGTGGTAGCAAGTGCAAACACGTACCTTTTACATAAGGAGGGCTTAATTTCATGTTCGTTGTAATGTCAACCCAACTTCTCTATGGTCCATCACCTGAACCAACAGTTAAGAATCCTTTTGTTGATGCAGCGATGGCTCAGGTTAGCATATGAACATTGATATTATCTGTTGTTTTGAGTCTTTGAACTTGTTTCATATTCTTCCTGGTGCAATTTTCAGGATGGTTCTTTGGTCAGTTTGGTTGTTCGGAGGCTACTGCTTAATTTTATGATGCAGTCTCATGTTCTGTTGAAGAGTATGTCTTCTTCTGTAATTTCTGCAGGGACGGAGCCTGGGGTTTTGCAAAGAGTTGGTTCTGCTGCTAGTAAGCTACAACTAGTTCAATTGGTTTATGTTCAAACATTCCAAGATTAACCGTCAAAGGGTTGAAAGTTTTGTATCTTGGGGTAAATAAATATTTTATATTTGTATTTTATTTATATGATTTTGTGGTATGATAGGTGAAACACATTCATGTCTCCCCCTATGACAACGATTATCTTCTAGGAATGACCCAAGCTCACCCAGAAGATGCGCCCAGCTGTGCCCATCATGGTGACTAGCTCCCCCTAAAGAGGTTTAGGAGCATAGTTAGATTTAGTAAGACGAGACATCAATGTGCTTTGCCTATCACACCCTCAAAATTACATAAATAAAACATAAATATGAAATATCTAGTTTGCCCCCAAATACAAAATTTCAACTCCCCAATGTTAATAGTATGCTTGAAGCTTAGATATGAAAATTGAATTAGATTGTTGTGTTATTGTGGAACTTCCAAATTTGAAACATCTTTTGTGAATTTAAATTAATGGTCAATTTTTTGGATTTAGGTTGCATTTATCCAATTTTTGTTATTTTTCAACACTCATTTATTGATTTGAATGCTTGAGTTGTACTGTTAGTGTCTTTTACATTAATGCTTTTGGTTGACAAGTCATGTATATCTTGCAGCTGCTTTTGTCTTACTGCCGCTCAATTATCTAGTCAGTTCAAATAATGAAGGTATAAGAAATCTGTTGGCAGACTGCAGCCTTCATGTGTTGCTTATACTTAATTATTATCACAAATGTGTTGAGGCTGATGAGCACATGACAGAGAGAAGTAATAACAGTGCTGGATCAGTTTCTCTTTCCAAAGTAAATATGTATTTCTCTGACAATCCTTACTGCAAGGCATTAGAAAATGCAAAGAATGTTGAACGTGAGATCCTCTTTTCCCCGCCTTTCTTTCTCTTGTACTGCTTTCATTTCAAAAAAAAATTGTTAGCATAAGTTATTTGCCAAAGTCACTCTTTTGCAGTTGATCGTGTAGATATTGTTGGAGATGCTCACAGTATATCATATGTGAGATTACCATTTGATACTCTTGTCATGTAAGAATCTTCTTATTCTCTGTAGAGAGCCTCTTTAAATGCTTCAAGTTGTAGCGTGAAAGTATGTGAGCTTTCCTGCCTTGATAGATCCTAGGTCTAGTTGTATCCATACTCCTTAGGAAGTGGAGCAAAAGAGAGAGGCTAACTGATTTATTGCTGCTCCCCTGCTAGCCCACAGAGAAAGATGAAGTGGATATAGAAGTAAATTAATTAGAACAGTGTGTTAGAGAGAGTGCGTAGCTTGGAACTTTCAGTTATATCATACTTCTCACTTTTGATGCTTGATTTGTTAATGAACCAGCTCAAAGAAATGTGCAGCATTTTACGTATCTCCACTGTATTATAAATTGGATGAATACTGTAAGATGATTGGTAAGATGTAATAATTAAGAGTATAACATAATGATTATTACATTATATTTTTTATTATATTATTTGGATAATGAAAAAAAGAAAGTATGGTGTAATGTATTCATCAATATCTATCTAATCAAATATATTAAAACTAATATATTATTAAATACACACGACTCTTCATGTATTTACTATTACATTTTTTCATTATAACTGCATTATATAATTTTATTAACAAAAATTATTACTTATAGTTATAATCATTATAACTATAAAATTGAAATTTGGAACATCAAAATTAAGTATCTAGAATCCGACATAAGTCATGATTCTTAATAAAAATTAAAATTTAATTGATTTTTGTATAGTTTAAAATAATAAATATTGATTACATTATATTTTATTTATAATTTTTATCTAAAAGTTGTAATGTATTGATGATTGCATTGCATTGTATTACATTACACTTTTGATTATATTATATGATTGGTTACATTACATTATAATACATCTTACCAAGCATAGCCTAGGTTTCTATGTTTCAGAGTATTGTACACAAATTTTCCCGTGCAGGTGTTTGGGTTATGAAACTGGAGCATTATTACTCTACACTTTGGTGCATGGAAATTCTGAGTTTTTGGAGTATGTTTTAGTTCGCACCGACTTGGATACCTTGGTATGGAAGATCAGTTCAACATTTTCCTGTTTCTTTTTCCTCTCATTTGCTAAAAAGCTTCCAAATGTAATTGAAATTGTTCCTTCTTCTATTGAAGGTTGGTGCATTGAATATTGAGGGAAGTAGCAGAATAGGATTCTGTTTCTCATGTCATTTAATTCTAATCAGTTCTAGTGACTAACAGAAACTATTTGATTCTTGGTTCTACGGCATATCTTATTTACTTTTGTGATTGCACTGTTGTGAAATTGTGATTGTATATTTAATATGGAATCTGCAGATGATGCCAATCCTGGAGACGCTATACAATGCTTCAAAGAGGACATCAAATCACATATATATCTTATTGATTATACTTCTTATACTTAGTCAAGATTCTTCTTTTAATGCAAGCATTCACAAAATTGTAAGCATCAAATTCACTTGATGATTTGTAAGCTTATTGCTAAGGACCATATTGTTCCATTACCATTTTCCCTCAACTCCCGCAGATACTGCCTAGTGTTCCGTGGTATCAAGACCACCTGCTTCATCAAACGACTCTTGGTTCCCTAATGGTTATAATTCTTATAAGGACTGTGAACTATAACTATCTAAGCTGAGGGTATGACTGGAAACATTTAAGTTAATCCTATGTTTTATTCTTATGCTTTTGGAAGTTAAAATATTTGATTGCAGATTATCACAACGTTTTACTATATTTGTTACAGGATCTCTATCTCCATACAACTTGTTTAGCGACTTTGGCAAACATGGTTCCTCATTTCCACCGTTTGAGTGCATATGCATCACAAAGATTAGTTAGCCTTTTTTACATGCTTTCACACAAGTATGTCTCGTCAATTGTGCTTCTCTTTTGTGAGGTTTAGTTGTGTTCATCTCTTGTATTCTTGCATTGTCTTAATATTGTTTTCTAAGCAATGCTTAATCTTTAGGTACAACAAGCTGGCAGAGCACATAGAGGATAAGGTAGGAAAGAATAGCTCAACTGAACAAGGCAGTCTTGCTGAAGACATGGTAACCAGTTTGATCTTTTTATATAATGTGGCATTGGCACAGCATATATATGTAATTCTCCTTGGATGTGCCCTGATGTTCTTTCTATTTGCTTAACTGAATTGGGCTTGTGTCAGTCTGCTGAGTTGCATATCTACACAGACTTCCTGAGAGTTGTCCTCGAAATATTAAATGCAATTTTGACTTATGGTCTGCCAAGAAATCCTGAGGTATCATTCAACACGAAAATACAGTATTTAGTATGTTTTCCCCCAGAATTAAATAAATTCACATGCAACTTTGTTGTGGTTCCTACATTTATTTTTCTTTATTTTGGGGCAGGTTGTATATGCTATAATGCACAGGCAAGAAATTTTCTCCATTCAAGAATTATCCACGCTTCAATGAACTTATCGAAAATATATACATGGTATTTTGTTTTTCAAATAAAACTTGTTCCAATCTTGGCAATTTTCAGGGCAGAGCTTTAGTTGATACATGTTGCGCCATTTTCAATGCATAAGTAGTAATTTGTTTCATAGTGTTTGGAGTTATGATTGACACTCATCACCTTGTACAGGTTTTAGATTTTTTCAATAATCGCATGGATGCACAAACGCATTATGGTGAATGGTCAGTAGAGAGTCCTTGAATTCATAATTATAAATGGCAGGTCATGGCGAGGTGAAGGGATGAAGATAAAAATCATCATTTTGGAATTATCAGTCTTTCTGAAATTTGGATGTGTTAGCTTCAGGAATTGTGTCTGCAAGTTTAATGATGCCTGTGCTTTTATTTTATTTTATTTTCAACAGATGTTTACTCGGTTACATTTTTCATATGAACAAGAGAGTCATCCTGAGGAATTCTTTACTCCATATATTTGGCGCTTGGCTTTGACATGTTGGTAAATTTCCTGCGTCTGATTGCTATGCAGACTCTTCCTCCTGACCCTCTCTCTCCTTTAAAAGAAAAGAAATTGGAAAAAGTGGAGAGGAATGTCAAAACTTGACGTGATGACATGGATCAATATTTTTGAGTATTGATGGATTCTGGTCTGCGACTTTTGCGCTATTGGTTTTATTTTATGGATAGTTCCTACAACATATCACTGACATTTTTGTTCTCTTGCATATTTGTTCTTCAGCGGATTCAGCTTTAATCCTAGTTCAATAAATTTGTTTCCTGTTGATCTTCCAATAGAAGTAAGTGCCTCCATTTGCTTTATGATCAAAAGAAACAAGGATTCTGACGGTGTAGTACATTTTGTGCTACATTTCACTTTCTTGGTGCTCCCTTTTTTTTTTAAAATTTCTGGTTATAAGAAAAAATTGACATGGAAAGGATGCAGTTGGTTTTGTTCTTAATGGTAGCATTACCTTTTCCCTCCCAACTTTGATTGCCTTATTTATCAAAAATTATGTTATCTGTTTCATTGGAGAACAAAATGAGTGGATCTGGGTCTCAGTGATCTCTTAATTTTGATATATTTCCCAATCTCGTGGAAGTTTTTCGTGTTTTTCATTTAATTTTTGACCTTTCTATTTCACATGTCTGGCTTGTGATTTCTGTATTAACAGCTACTACTTTGCTGCAGAAATTGAATTCTGGAAGGGATCTCGATAGGCATCAAACCAGGGAGTTGGATCAGCTTGTGGGACTTGATATATAGTTGGATGCCGGGCGATATATTTTGTTATCTTCGTCCATACATTTATTTTGTTTTGTAAATAGCTCTAGTAGTGGAAAAAGAAGCGTTATCCGTCTCATCCTTTCCTGGTTAAATGCGTGGAATAACGTAGAGGATGCTTTCTTATTGACTAGAATCAATCATGGATATCTGTGTAATGAATAATAGAGGATACCAATTCCAGTATTCATGGTGTAGAGAACAATGAAGATGTTTTGGCTATCACATTTTCCCAGTTCAACCGGCTAAGGTTTAGATGTTAGCTGCGCTACATTCACTAGTTAAGGCGCCCGGATTAGCTTGCTATTCGCATTATGCTATTTCATCAAACATGTCGGAATTAGATTGCAGACCAACACAGGCAAGAATGAAGTAAATTAATGGGTTTGTTGCTGGCATTGTTTTATTCATACATTAGACATGCTTTCGGATTATTATATTGCTTATTTCGTTTGAAATGTTGGGTTTATTGATAATAAACAGGCCGAAAACATTATCCTAAAACCAACAGAAGGTACCACGGCATGCTACGGCCCTGGTTTCCCCGTGCCAAACATGCAAACAGAGGACCCTGATTCCAAGGATAAGTTAAAGCAAGGATTAGATTTTACACAAGGGCGCCGCCTTTGACGAACTCTGTGAAGGCTAATGCAACTAATCCCAACATGGCAAATCTTCCGTTCCACAACTCGGCATCAGATGTCATCAACCCATCTGACTTGGATTCCACATTCACTCCTTTGAACAATGGGATCAATGATGCGAGAGAGAGCACAACACTTGTTCCTACAAACCAAGCAATTCCGCCATCAGCCACTTGTGTAAACAGGTCTTGACCTTTAGCTATCTCCACCGCCATTGCTGCAACAAACCCAATCATGGCCAATCTACCGTTGATCCTCTCCGGACCTGGTCCGCTAAATGCCAAGACATCCGAGAACTTGGTGCTCACCTGTCCACGTCACACATAATTAGTTCACGATTTCACTAAGGAGTATATTTTATTCATTTCTAGTATTATGTTATGTATTAACCGCCATCCTACCTTTGGTTTTGAAGCAGGTTCAGGTTGAGGCGCTGTGGTTATAGGTTCAGTCGATTGCTGACCTTGACTTTCCTTCTCTTTTAAATCTCCCTGTATATCACATCATTTAACCAGAAGCCCTCATCCATCATATACTCGAAGGAAAAGTCAAGAACTAACATTTTTTCTAGCACATCAAACAAATTTCAGGGTTGAAGTCTTACCTCAGCCGTGCATCTCACTGAAGTAGTGGCCGACATTCCTCGCAATCTTGGAGTATACGTAGCATGGAGGAATTGGCCAATTTTGGCCTTATCAGGACGTAAAACCGGACTAGCTAAGATGGTTGCATGCATGACTGTTGCTCCGGCCATCGTTAATTTATCTACAGCAATTCAATAAAGAAATGTATTGACAGTGAATGCAAAGTTTCTTTTCTTCTCCCTCTTTTTTCTTCGACAGGAACAAAAAAAAGTAAACTTCAATACGGGTTTGAGCTGGAACAATGTGACATGAGCAGCTTAGATTACTTGCACCTATTTCGATGAGGAAAGGTGGGTATATATAGGCCAACTGTGGAAAACGAGGAGAGGATATTTAAAGGTCCACGTCTTCTTGTATCTTTTACAGGAAAGTGATTGAGTCACGTGGGCTCTCTTGTCCACACATGTAGGAAAACCGGTGACGTGTATACTTTCTCATTCACTAGCTGATGCCTGACTCATTACAAGGCCATGGGTGTTCTAGGTTTTTCAGTTTCTGCATCGACTGGAACATGCTATAGCATTACGACATCATTCGATCACGGTTTCACCACAACAATTCGACACGTCTTTGTATACTATAAACCCCCGTTATTATTCCACTGACTCGTTTTGAACCATAAAATTTCCTTTGAACTTAGATTGAAGAGTATAAAGAGATTGAAAGCACACCATCACAGTCCTCGTTACAAAAGCAATATGTTTTGATGGTGTCTGATTATATTCCTAAGACGGGTTTGAGGAATAATTTCAAATTTGATTTTTCTTTTATGTTTGGAAAGAAGGAAAAGCAGAAGGAGGGAGGAAAGAAAATGTGGAAGGAAAATAGGAAGGTAAAGTGATTTTACCTTGTTTGGGAAGAGTGGAAAATGGAAGGAAAGGAAGGAAAATATTTTTATTTTCCCCCCAAAACTTTCCTCTCAAATTGGAAGGAAATTGGAAGGAAAAAGGGGAGTTAATGGCCCATTTTACTGTTTATTATTATTTTACAAAAATAACCTTGTAAATATTATTTTGATAATTATGTATTAATTTTTAATTTTTTATTTATTTTAATTTTTTATTCATTTTATTTTCTCTCATTTTTTTCTTCCCAACTCATATTTCTCAAATAAAAATTAAGAAATTTAATTAATATAAAATTTATTTTATTTACTTTATATTCTATTTGTTAATTATAATGGTAAATTTGTCATTTTATATAACATAATTAAATTTTTTATTTTATATAATATTTTTTTACTTTCCATCCTTATTTTTCTTCCTCTTTTCCAAACACAAAGACTTAAAAGAAAGGAAAGAAAATAAAATTTATTTTTCTTCCTTATTTTCTTTCCTCCTATCTATAATTTTCCAAAGAAAGGTTTAAGGAGCGTTTGTATTCTGATGCTCAATTTAATGATTTTGTTTGGTTTAATGGAATTTTTTTCTATTTTCTGAAAAGAGCAAGCACAATGCATCGAAAAATATGTACAAACACAAGACAAAACAATGGCACTTTCTCCCTTGTCTAGTAAGGGCGAGATAGGAAGAAGACAATGAACATGGACAAGAAGAAGAGTGTAGAAGGAAGAAGAGAGGTTCATTGGTCGCTGACTTGAGATTCCATGTAAATTTCAAAAATTTCTTTTTCTTTTAAAATAAATAAGATATTTTTAAAAAATTATTAAATATAATATTCTTAATTTTTATATTAATTTTTAAAATGATATTTAAAATAAAATAAAAGGAATAATGAATGAATATGAAAAGTGCATTACGGTGAGCAAAGATGCATAGAAATTGTGAAACACAAATGATAAGGATTCAAGCAAGAATTGCATCATTTTTGGGAGAAATTTCATAAAATTATTTTATTATATGAATTATGAATTTATAAATAATATTATAATATAATAATATATTAAATTTATTAAATAGTATATATATTAATTATCATTTATATTTAATAATTAATTATTATTATATATTAATTACTATAAAATTAATATATATATAATATTTAATAAAAATTAATGTATATAATTATATTATTAATAAATGTCTCTGACGGAATTAATACAACTAGCTGCTTCAACTTCCTACCTCATCAGCTTGGCAAAACCTACTTCATAAAATTGTTTCTTCTTATGCCTATTTAATGACTACAACTTGCATCACATGAATGATACATTCAAAGATTTCTTTTACTGAATATTAATTTTTATCTAAATTATCTAAATATACATATTTATTTATTTAAATTAAATATTAATTAAATTTTTTGTAACTACATTAAATAATTAATTATATATAAAAACGTGAAAATGTAAGGATAATACAATTAATATAATTATCATATGAAAGTAAACCAAATGTAATATAATTTCTATTTATAAAATAACTTAAACATATTGACATGTCACCAATAATATAAACTATCCATCGCATTAAAATTATACAAAGTTATTTTAAAAATAACTATTAGTTTTAAAAAAAATAATAATATTATTATACTTGCTCAATATATATTATTTGAATTAATTTTATATTATTAATAGAATATTAAAAATAATAATGATTAATTTTCTATGCATATATATTACATAATATAATATAAAATATAAATTATAAGATATTAAATTAAATTTAAAAATTTAACATAAAACACATGCTAATATAAATATTCATATTAAAAATTATATTACATTTACTATATATTATCTAATTATATTAAATAATACATTCATATCATTATGAATTTAAAATGTAATGAAATAAATTAATAATCAATAATAAATAATAAGGGTAAATTAATAAGTAGATTTTTAATTATATTCATTTTTTCAATTCTATACTATTTTAAAAGTTATCTCAATTTAGTATATAAAATTTTCAACTTGTATTTAACTTTAACTTTAAAATGACATGTATTTTATCAGGATAAATTATACCAAATGACACTGTTCTTAGGTCGGTTTCCAAAATGGTCACTGATTTCATTTTTTTTTTCTTTTTAGTACTTGAACTTCAATTTTTTTGCTTCCGGTTGATTAAATACACACGTGGCAGACCGGCAGAAGAATATTCCATGAATATTCCATTGCATTGCATACGTGGACCGTTGACTGCCAAATGCATTGCATGCATCGTCTGTTTGTTGCCACGTAGGATTACTGTTTGGCCACGTCAGCACGAATTAACCCCACCTATTTGAATTTAACCTAATCCCTAAAATTTACATCCTTTAGCTTCCAGCACGAATTAACTCACCCATTCTCGTTCCAAAATCCCTAAATCCCTAACTTAACTGTATAAATCCCTAATTTCATCTTCGTCTATCTTCTCCATCTTCCACCATCTTCTCGATCGAAACATTTATATGTAAATCTTCACACTTGATTGAGAGCGATCTTGTGAAGATCATTCTTATTGA
>CANYBF010357449.1:0-16765 GCA_948192965.1 Dalechampia spathulata
AAGGCTCGGGTTTACATTTTCCTGGCTTGTTTAGTTGCTCAATTGAGTTGACTAGATTAGCCGGGTGGCGACTCCACTTTCTCGACGCGATCTGTCTAGTTCCTGTAGTAACTCAGGGGTCAATATTCACGAGAGCAAGCATCGCGGCATTTCACGCCGAATAGCGTGTAGCATTCCCAGCGTCCGGGATGTGCTACTCTCACACATAGGCCTCAGTTTTTACAGAAAATTAGTTTTCACTTTCATTTTCGCTTCCGATCTAATGTTTCCAGTAACATTAATGGCTTCTCCATACTCATAATGTTCTAGATCTATCAAATATTGTCTACATCTAATTAATTTTAGCTTTAACATTAATTTTTCAAGTTAAATGCATATTTACTTGTTCGATTTGCAATTCGGAGGCCGATTCGTGCTCAAAATGAGGTACTGTCTTCATTAAACTTGCTAGGATTTGTCTATAGATCGTATTTATGCTAATAAATTTGATTTTCCTACAGATCCACTCCTTATGTGTGCCACACATCATGGTATGTGCATAGTACATAGCCTATGTGCTGCTGACATATCCCTATATGTGCGCGCATGTTCCTTGGAAAATTTTTGAAAAATCAAAATTTTCAATCATTTTTCAACCTGATTTGATAATTCCAATGTCATTTGATGTTTCACAGTAACTCAAGCGTATTGTATCTATCATAAATTAATTACATGTAATTAATTTTGGCCTCAAAATTGATTTTCTAAGATTAAATGCCTATTTAACTCATATAAATGTGATTTTCGATAGGATTGGATTCAAATTGGTTGAGTTGCTATCTCCAATTGCTGCTGTTATATGATGTTAACAATTCCAATTTGATTTTCCATGATCAAACAAAAATAATTTTGCTTAAAATTATTTTTATTTAATTAATTTTCACGATCTGACTCCTGTAAATTTGCATGATTTGTTGCCAAACAATTAATCAAATTTTGACTCTTGGTTCATGCTTTCATATGGCATTGGACTAGTCAAATAAGTCCTAAATTCATTTGCTACTAATGAATTTACTTATTTATTTTGCATAATATCCATTCATGCATTTTTGGCTCGTGCTACCCGAAGCAGAAAAATACCCACAAAAATCTTGTATTTTTCATTCATGGATGGTTTATTATATTTCATTCATAATATATATGCCATATCATGTCACATACCACATCGCACACTTCTATGCCATGTCATGCATATGACATGCTAGAACATAATTATCTCGTATGCCAATACACAATGCAATACATGTAATTTGCCATGCTATATGCCAATATACCATGTCATCTCACATGCCATTATGCCATATATGCCATGTCATGTCATATGCCATGCTACATGCCATATCATATACCATGTCACATGCCACCCCACATGCCATGTCAAATGCCAATTCACCCATGCATCACTATGCCATGTCATGCATATGCCATGTCATTTTACTATACCATGAATTATTATGTCATGTCATGCACATGCCATGTCATCTTATTATGTCATCACATCATATGTCATGCATATGCCATGTCATCCAAATGCCATATAGCATTATATGCCATTCTATGTGCAATTGTACAATGATAAATTGCATATCGCGCTATGTGCTTACATATACGCTCGTATGCTTGCCGTCTTAGGATAATTAACTCCAATTATAATGGTAAAATTAATTTTGGAAACTCATAGAAATAGATCTCCACCACCCAAACCCAATCTCTGAAGGGTTTAACTAGCACTCATGCTATGGGTTGGTTGGATCAATCAGGAACCATCTGGTGGTGACTCCTTTATGACTCTTTTGAGTCCGTATCATTCCTTGAGGTAGCCCCTCGGGAAGACTGCGCTTTCACTCTAAGTGTGGTCCCTGGTCTATGAACTTTGCAAGCATCACTCTGGGCGATTGGTAGAAATCGGTACTCACAGTGGTGACTCCACTGGGGATATCAGGGTGAAAGAGTGGTGGCATCTAAGAGTTTTCATATCAATTTTCCCATCATATTTGGATTAATTGTATGCATCACAACACCATTCCATGTCTGCACATACCACATAACCTCCCATGTCAAGCCAGTGATTGTGGGTGAGTGAGTACCTTAGCCTCCATTCAACTCCTCGAGAAAGCAACCTGCCTTCAACACTCACTGCACTTTATTGATAACCGTTGATGATTCATGACGGATAGATGCAAGGTATAGTCCTATATCGATGATTCCATTTGGTTGGATAGGTTATGGACAACATGGCAGGGAACCTTAGCCTATTCTCAAAATTGGACTAAAAGCCCATGTAGTAAGCCTAGCAACATTCTAAACTATGACCCTTATTGCATGCTATATGGATCTTTGTCCTATCATGTCATTGGATTTGCATAAACCTAGCCTATTTTCCTCCCTTGTTTTGCTCTGCTAACAGTCAGAATCCTTTCATGATTCCGTATGGTTGCATAACCTCATGCCTATTCCACGGGCATACTCTTATCATGATAATATGATCATGCTCATATTACTCTGCTAAGAGTCGGAATCCTTTCATGATTCTGTATGGTTGCATGTCAGGTTTTCACCGTAAATCCCTCATATGATCGGGCAACGATCACCCCCTCTTGCTTTCCTTATTGAGAGAATCGCGCCTCGAGTGCCTGGCGTAACTCTGAGCTAGTATCCTACCTAGGATAGGAGATATTGAACTGACCAATTATCATGGAGGTATAAGGGTGGTAGGGAGCGCTGCTGCGTGCTACATGTTCACTAACCGTTTCATGTTTTCTGTCCACCACACATACATGCATACTCATGCAATCTTCTAATGGATTTCTCTTTATAGCCATAACATTGCATACCTCTTAGCATAGGTCATACATACATCATATGTGTCGTATCACGTACACTGCATACAGTTACATACTCATGCATCCATGCTAACTCTCTCTGTCATGTACAGACAATGTCAGACTCTCAACATACTAGAAATGTTGCATCCTTATCTGACCCTCCTACCTCTACACTAGATGAGGCCATGCTTGCTGTAGTCCAGAAGCTCATTGATTAGTCTGTGGCCAAGCTCCTGAATGATGACTTCAAGACCCTCCTGTAACAGCAGATCCAAGAGGCTCTCAGCCCTGGTGACTTTATCACCCCACCAGCTCCTATCAAGGAAAAGGGGAAGGCATCAACCTATATGATGTGGAGACTGATGATGATGTCTCACTCCATATGCATGATGTTAGGAAATCTTAGACCACTGTCTTGGAATAGAAGATAGAACAACTGTACACTATCATGAAGACCAAAGGCATAGGGTCTAATATGGACTTTGATGAGTTCTCCGTCTGAGCTATTAAGGGCCTACCTACCAAGTTCAAGCTCCCTGATGTTCCCAAGTACAGCAGAGTTGAGGACCTGAAGAACCATATGAAGACATACACCATGATGATGAGCACTATAGACCTGTCAGATGATTAGATAGTTTGACTCTTCTTCATTTCACTGGAGGGACTAGTACTAGCCTGGTATCACAGTCTAAACAAGGCAACCATGATCGAGTGGAAGCCTCTTTGTACTACCTTCTGTAAACAATACGAGTTTAAGTCTCGGTTTGATGTAACCTTGATGGATCTTGAAATGGTTAAGCAGAAAACCAATGAGTCATTCATGGATTATTTCAGTCACTGGATGGACAAAGCTGCACTAATCAGACAGAAGCCATCTGAATCTGACATGATCAACAAGCTTATTATGGGGTCACTACAACTCTACCAGGATAAGCTAAAGTATCAAATGTTCCATACCTTTAAGGACATCTATTCGGTCAGTCAGGGGATCGAACAGACCAAGGGTAAGAAAAAGGAGCCTTCCTTCCAGAAGCCCAAAACCACCATATACACTCAAACGCAATCAAAATGCCAATACATCAATGCCTTACAAACACCTAACCCCATACTCCAAAACACTACTCCAACCTAGAGATTCTTGGATCTTGGAATGCCACTTTCCAAGGTTTTCGGGCATCTCCTCAAGGCCAAACTCATCAAACCACTTGAGCTAAACTTCAAAACACCACCCCCAGCCTTGGTGGATACCAAAACCTACTGCCATTATCACCAGCATCATGGCTATAACACTGATGACTGTCGCTCTCTCAGACTGGTCATTTAGAACCTCATTGACTCTGGTGAAATTTAAGACCCTGAGAAATCCAAACCATCAACCAAAACAAACCTATTGCCTAACTACCATAAAGCCAACAACACATATATGCTCCAATCAGGGTTGCTAGAATCCATGGTTCTTAACTCCTTTTCTCCTCTTGGTAGTGAGGAGGTTGCTAAACTACCTACCATTACCTTCCAACTAGGTGGTGGATTTGATATTGGTGCCATTGACATATGGTCCAACAGTTTAGAGGATAAGTCTACAGTTACTTAAGATGCCTCTAAATTTAAACCATCAGAGAAGCAAGCTTCCAAGAAGGGTAAGTCGGTCAAGACCCCTAAGGTAGCTAAGTTAGCACTAAAACTAACCAAACAGCAGAAAGGGTTAGGTGCTAACAAGATGTCCTCTTAAGTTCACAACATGACTTATAGTGGTAAGGTATTCATTCCTCTCGATCTTGGGAAGAGGCCAGAGGCTCCTAAAAAGTTGACCAAGGCTAGACCCACTAGAGATGAGGCTGGTCCAAGCAATGTTCCAACTCTACAACCAGTTGATCAAGTTGCTTAGCCTGACAATGTTGTTGTCAAGTAGCTAAAGAAAACACAGGCTAATATTAGCATTTGGGATTTGGTGCTATCCTCCCAGTAACATCGATAGGCTGTCATCAAAGCACTCTCAAGCATGAGAATCTCTCCATCCACTTCTACCTTCAGCATGAAGAATCAGCTGGTAAATTAGGAATTACCATCCAGCATGATCACTTTCTCTGATGCAAATCTACCGACCAAGGGTTTCTGCCACAACAAAGCAATCTTCATCAGGGTGAATATCATGAACTTCTCCACTCCCTATGTCATGGTGGATGATGGTTCAGGTATTAATGTCTGCCCACTCAAAGTGCTTCCCAAGCTTGGGGTTTAACTTTAAGACTTGAAGCCGTACAAGACTATCATCAAGGCATATGATGAATCTAAAAGGGAGGTTATTGGTACCTTCACTACTACTGTCACTGTCGAGCTAATTGAATCAGTGGTGGAGTTTACAGTTCTTGATATACTTGTGTCATTTGCTTTACTATTGGGCCGACCATGGTTCCATCCTCTGGGAGGTGTGCCATCTACTTTACACTAGAATATCAAGTTTCCACATAATGAGGGCGTGGCTACCATCGCTACCAATGATGAGGTTGCTTTA
Source organism: Dalechampia spathulata (assembly GCA_948192965.1). Classification (NCBI taxonomy): domain Eukaryota; kingdom Viridiplantae; phylum Streptophyta; class Magnoliopsida; order Malpighiales; family Euphorbiaceae; genus Dalechampia; species Dalechampia spathulata. The sequence continues at coordinate 5,380 of CANYBF010357449.1, forward strand.
GCTTGCATCAGGGAAGATGTTCCTCTCATGATAGGTTTTCAGATCGCTGCCATCAGAGAGGTTGAATCATATTCATACCAACCGAGTCCCGCTGTGGAGAGGATGATGCAAATGATGAACTTTGTGCTTAACAAAGGTTTAAGCTTGTACCAGTAGGTCTGGTAGAGTTTGACATTCCTACAGCTATATGGGGAGAAAGGTACTGCATTGGGTTTGATCCTTACACCTCAAACAAGCGAAAGGAATGCAAGAGGGTCATCTTCATCCAAGGAGAGACACAGCATGACCATCCCACTAAAGTTCCTAACTTAGATGACTTCGTTGAGCAATAATTGACCATCTTTGGTGATGTTTGTGATCTGTCAACCCTAACAGTAGCCAAGAAAGCCACTGCTACTTCTTTCACCATTAACCTTGATGATGCTTTTTAGATCTTTAGTGATATTGTTGATCTCACCACCAGCTACCTGGAGCCAGAAATCACTCCAGTCATTGCATTGGGGGCCAAGCTGCAGAACTTGGACGTGGAGGACTTGCTGCTACCAAAGGTCTATGAAGACATTGCTACCCTGGTGGATAGTACCTTTAAGGGCTGTTGTATAAGGATACTGATGTCCTAATTTCTATTTTATTTGATGATGATGTAATTCCATCTAAATATAATGTAATGAAGAATAACTTTGCTTATGTTTGTGATGTGTATTTTGATGGCGTTAAGCACGAGCATGAGCATTACATGAGTATTTTTGAAATTAATGCATCATGCATTGAAAATGTAAACATTAACATAGATGAAAAGCCATGTATACTCCAGATTGCATCAGACTTGACCTCTAAAGAGAGAACAGAAATAATCAGCGCATTGAAAAAGCATATAAAAGCTTTCGCTCTAGGCTATGAAGACATGCCGAGTATCGACAGAACTATTACAGAATATAAAATTTTGACCAAGCCTGGGTTCAAGATAGTTAAGCAGAAACTACAGCACCTCTGACTAGAGTGGGCTCAGAAGGTCAAGGAAGATGTCCAGAAGCAGTTGGATACCAAATTCCTTGAAGTGGTCGACTACCCAGAATGGTTGGCCAATGTGGTTCTCATTCCTAAGAAAGATGACAGGGTCAGAGTCTGTGTAAACTACAGGGATCTGAACAAAGCATGCCTAAAGGATGACTTCCCTTTACCTCATATCAACGTGTTAGTTGATAGTGTTACGGCTAGCGCTATGTATTCCTTTGCTGATGGATTTTCAAGGTATAACCAGATCCTGATAGCAATTACAGATATGGTGAAGACAACTTTCATCATAGAATAGGGGACCTACTACTACAAGGTCATGCCTTTTAGCTTGAAGAATGTAGGTGCTACCTACCAATGAGCTGCAATAACCTTGTTGCATGATTTGATCCACAAGGAGGTTGAAGTCTATGTGGATGATATGATGGTGAAGTCTCCTACCAAAGGAGAGCATCCAGTTACTCTTGAAAGATTTCTCATACGCATTGAGAAATATGGACTCAGGCTAAGCCTAAAGAAATGCACATTTAGGGTAACATCCGGTAAGCTGTTAGGTCACATTATCAGTTAAAGGAGTATTGAAGTAGATCTTGATAAGGTAAAGTCAATCATTGAGATGCCTATCTCTAAAACTGAGACCAAAGTCAAGGGATTCCTGGGACAGCTCCACTACCATGTATGAGCCTATCTTCAAGCTTTTAAGGAAGAATCAGCCTATGGTTTGGGATGAGAACTGCCTATTTGCATTTGAGAGGGTAAAGCATTGCCTCTCCAACCCGTCGATCCTGCAACCACCTGGATCGGGAAAAACATTACTACTCTATCTAGCCTTAGAAGAGGAGCCAGTGGGTGCTATGATGGCTTAAGAGAATGATGCTGGAGTCAAGCATGCTGTCTACTACTTAAGTAAGAAGCTGTTGCCAGCAGAATATAAGTACAACATTGTTGAGAAGCTATGCATGGCTATGGTCTGGGTCACTAAGATACTCAAACACTACTTCCACTCATACCAAGTTCAGGTAATCTCCAAGGTTGACCCTATGAAGTAATTGTACGCAACTCCTTCACTGGTAGGGAAACTCTCCAAGTGGCTAATCCTATTATCAGAGTTTGACATGCAGTACATTAAAACCAAAGTGATCAAAGGCAGAGCAATTGTCGAATTCTTAGTATCTAGGCTGATGGATGACTCTAAGACTTTTGAGCTGGACTTCCCAGACGAACATTTGGGGACAGTTGATGTCTAGAAGCTGTAGTAGCACTTTGACGGTGTAGTCAATAGAAGAAGTACTGGTATAGGAGTTATGCTAATCACTCTTGAAGGTGAACTCATTATGCTTTCAAAGTGGTTGAGCTTTCTAGTCACCAACAATATGGCTGAGTATAAAGCATGTCTATTCAGGTTAGAGGCATTGCTAATGATCGATGCCTAAGATATATAGATATTTGATGATTCGATGATTGTCATTCACCAATCCACGATTGAGTAGGATGTCAAAGAATAAAGGCTCAAGCCCTGCACTGAATATATGAAGCTCATGGTTTGCAATTTCAGCTCATGCCAACTTATTCACATACCGCGTGAAGAAAATCAGATGGCCGACACCTTGGCTACACTGGCCTCAGTTTATGAGTGACCGTAGAGTGAAGTTCAGCCTGTATTCATCGAGCAGTTGAGAATTCCTTACTATAAAGGAGAATGGGTTATGGTGCTAGACCAATAAGATGAGATTCCATGGTATGCTGATATCATGAATTTTCTGAAGACTGGTCCTTATCCAGAAGAAGCCAACAAAATTGATAAGCTAGCTCTGCATAGGCTAGCAACCAACTTTACCTGACATCAGGGTGTTCTCTACAGAAGAACAATTAATGGTCTACAACTTTGGTGCATATCGGGGAAGGAAATCGAATCAGTCATGCAGACTGTACATGCTAGTGTATGCAGGTCCTACATGAATGGATTCACCCTTTATAAGAAAATCCTATGCCAAGGATATTTCTGGCTCACTATGGAGATAGACTGCATATAGTTTGTATGAAGATGCTATGAATGCCAGATTCATGGAGATCTGAGTCACCTACCACCAGTCGAATTGCAGAATTTGACAATGCCTTTCCCATTCTCAGCTTGGGGAATCGACATCATGGATGAGATTCATCCTAAAGCATCCAACAAGCATCAATACATACTAGTGGTTGTTGACTACTTCTCTAAGTGGGTAGAAACTGAATCCTACAGTAAATAGGGGGCAAAGCAGGTATAAAGAAGAATCACATATGCCAATATGGGATACCATATCACCTGGTGTCTGATAATGAAGTGCAATTCTAAGGCCAAGTGGTTGACTTGCTTGAAAGATATGGGATCGAGCATAACTAATCCTCTCCATATCGCCCTCAAGCCAATGGGGTAGTTGAAGTGGCTAACAAGACTATCTAGCGCATCTTAGCCAAGATAGTGCAGACTTATAGAGATTGGCATAAGCAATTGCCATTTGCTTTATGGGGTTACAGAACCACTATAAGGAGTCTTACGGGTGCTACCCCTTACTCTCTTATTTACGGGACAGAAGCCGTGTTACTAATCGTAGTGGAGCTGAAATCACTTTGTATCATTCTAGAATCTCAGTTGCCAAAAGCTTAGTGGAAAATGGCCAGGTACGAACAATTGATTACTATTGATGAGAAGTGGTTGAAGGCTCTTTATCATCTATAGCTTTACAAGAAGTGCATGGTAAATGCATTCAACAGAAAGGTTAAGCCTATTGCCATACAAGAAGGTGATTTAGTTCTGAAGCAAGTTAAACTAGCTATCCATGACCCTCGTGGAAAATTTAGACCAAACTGGGAAGGCCCATTCTTGGTCAAAAAGATCCTATCCAAAGGCAGTGTCTGCATCTCAGACTTGGAGGGCAATGAATTCTCAGAACCCAGGAACCTTGATCGGCTGAAGAAGTATTTTATCTAGAGTAAAGGGTAAAAGAAAGGTAAAATAAAAAGGAAAAATTTGGTGAGCTAAAAAATCCACTTGGATAACTCATGCAAAAGTTAGGGCTCTTAAAAGCATAAGGAGTGTTAAAAATAGTTGATCAGAAAATCTTGCGTGAGGCTGGTCAATGACAAGAGTTAAGTTTGATGCATATCAAAGAATCTCTGTGTTGATTTTAACATTTTTCATGTAAATGTTTCAATCTCATGAATGCAAATGGAATGCTTATTCATAAACTTAGCCATAAGTAATACAAATTTCAAACACAAAGCATTGTTTTTCTTTATTACATGCAATTTTATTACTTAACAACTTCTTGCAGCATAGGATTCAAGAGTGGCGCAGCACCCACAACTTATACTCCTCATCCGTAGTAAATCCAGCTCCAAGGATCTCCAGTAGCACAGTCCTACAGCAAGGCCAGGTCCTCTCTACATGCTCCAAGAAGTGAGACATTAACCGCCCTCCCTTAAACTCCATCAGCTAAGGTATAGTCTGCCTTTGACCATACTAGTGACAGATTCTGGCAGGACTGTATTGTGTGCAGTGACTAAATCCTAGCAGTGGGATACAGTCTATGTAAGTCCTCACAATCACATGTTGTATATGCCACCAAGGGCAAGTCCATCTAATCTCATTCTCAGGGTGGCTTTCCATCCACTTAACCCAGCCATCACATTTCAGCGCTTTTGCCTCACTGAAGGTAAAGCCCCTCTGCATATGGCTATGAGGTATGTATCTCTGTAAGTCACCCACTAGCGGTGCAAGAATTCCTAACTTCTCTTGAAGGCAAACCTGAAAAATAAAATAAAACAAAAGCTCGTTGAGTTGAAAACCTTACAAAAGGCTGCTCAGAAAAAAATTAGAGCAACCAGCTGAGCTGAAAACTTAATGGAGCAATTCAGGCAAAAGTTAGGGTTCAAAGCAAAATTAATAGCCCGATGAGTCAGAATTCTTCCAGAAGGCAACTCGTGCAAAAATTAGGGCAATATCATGAATGTTTTTAAGTTGAAAACCTGCAAAGGTAGCTTAGAATACTTACCTGCAGCAGAAGCAGGCTACTGCTGAAGCACCCAAAAAGTCCTATCTTCACTCTATCTAGTTCAAGGATCGTCTATACTATGATCATAGGAAAAGAGGTCTGACCCTCTATCATCTGATCCACTATAGGCCTGATCAGTAAATCTCCATGACCAGATGGATTAATGATCAACAAGTCTATTGGGTGCTCATATCTAGGAGGCACTTATGGAGTATCAGACATCGATCTTGGAAGAGTTACACCACCATGAGGTTCATGAGATCTTTTCATGGCACTGCTACTTTAAGAACTGCCAACGGATGGTGGACCACGACATCCACCTCTACCCTAAAAAATATCAGGTCTAGCTCCAGACCTGCCAGCTCTGTCATATTGACCTTGGCATGTAGAAAGTTCCACGGGCCCCAGCAGCCTTATCTGGATGAATGTAAGGTAGTCCACCAGTGATTTAGATAGACGCTCTTACCCAGGAATACTAGTCAATCCAGTATTCACCTCTGGGTCTACATCAATGCAAGATTCCCAAAACATCACACATGGTGGTACAGCAAGCTCCACATGACTCTCTGGTCCTAATTGCCAGTCAATCACACGCTCTCCCAAATAGAAGAGTCTACCCTTAGGACTCTCTAACAACATATAATGCTCACCCTTGCATGTTGAGCTCATCAAATATTCTGGCCTCGGATACATATTGCTCTAAGGATAGGGACGAACCTATTTCGATAATAATGACATATCAGACACCTACTCAGGTACTTATCAAACCAATTTAATATAGTTTAATGCTAATTAAATTATTCCTTCTTACCTGGTCCCAGGTCAATTCATTGAGATACTCTCTCAACTTGTCCATTGTATAACAAAGCCTCCAACGCGGTGCCCTCCAGGCTTACAGACGGGGAAAACCAAGTGGTACTCCCTATGGCATCTTGGGTTTTGGCAGTAGTCCAAACTCATATGCCATGATCTACAAGGTCAACATGCACAATCAGCAAGACTCAAGCAAATACTACAGTATCAAAATCAGCAGAATTTTGCTTACTTCTATAACTTGCCAATAGCCAATGAAGCGGTCTCTGCACTACCTACTATAGAGGTCCAACCCCTGCATCAGATGGGCTAGACCAGTGCTACCCTAGTCTAATCTCCCAATGGCATCTAGATCATGAAGGGCCCATAATATGCATATGTGGATGTTGTTTCTACTATCATTGAACAAAGTACATACTAGTATATATAGCAGAAAGCTACGGGTATACTGATATATAGAGATAGTCATGCCAAGAATCTCTGCCAGCACTGCCTCCTTGAGACAGTCATATGATATGCTTTGTCCACCTCTCATACTGGGAGACACACCTAGCAGGTCAAAGATCATGCCATGTAACCAATGCAGTGATGTCAATCTGGCATCAAACTGAATAGGTAACCCAACACACTCTAGCCCAGTAATCCCAGCAAAAATGCTTTGGGGTGATAGCAATCTCACCCACAAGCAAGTGGAAGGTATGAGTATAATCCATCCATCGCTCGATCATTATAGTAATGATGAATCTGTTACATCTCTTTTTCATACCAGTAAAGTAAGAGATGTATGGACCAAACTAACTCTAGTCCACTCTAACACATATCTCTCGGGGTAGTTAGGAATACCATTCACTGATCCCTTGGATGTTGCCAGTTTCGACAACTATTTGCTCCCTCTGTAAATTACAGAATTCATGTAAGCTTTTAAACAGAATTATAGAATATAGACAACATTTCAAAGGTACAGAGCTCCTCCATTCAACCTTAAAATTAGCCTATTCATGCATATGAACCAAAAAGATGCATAATCCCTCAAAAAATGATCAAAAAATGCTTGCTTCGGCCCATTTCTCACCACTATGTGCACAACACATAACCTTATATGCACCACACATAGCCTATGTGTGGCGTATATAGTGCTATATGCACCCCACATAGCGAGACCCATTTTTGAAAAGCCTAATTTTTGATAAAATGTCTCAACAATCATATGCATACCTAAGCCTAGTGCTAGCCTAGCACCTAATTTAAGTCCAACAGTAGCCTAAATGTGATAAAAATGAGCCTAAACCTAACTTTCAAAAAAACTAAAAAATCGAGGCAAAACAAAAAAACTCACCTTCTCGGGAAGACCTCGGGACCAATGAGAATCTATGGCAAAGGTTTCTATAATTGGATCACCAAAATAAGCCTCAAAGTAAGTATGACGAGTCATATGCTCAGTTAGAGCGTAGCTCGAGACTGATTCTGGGTTCTGAGGAGTCGGTTGCATCCTAATTCCCGCCATTTTCAAAAAAACACTAAGTTTTTGGTTCAGGAATTGAGAGAAAATCAGTTTTGAGGAGGTAAACAAGCGGATTTTCAGATTCAAGGTTTTGGAATTTAAATTTTTCAAGGTATATGTGTAGCACATAGTCGAACACGAATCGCACTTAGCAAATTTTACAAATGTGCGCTAGCTTCTAAGAGATTCTGCTAATATGTGCCACCCTCCCATAAAGATGCACATGAAAAGTAGGCCTCTCGTAAAAATTTCAGAATTTTTAGAGGTCGTTCGCTCCATCGAGCCCAATTTTCATGACCCGTAGCGTCTAAAAAATTCAAAAAATAAGTCTGAATACAGCAAACTGATACTCAAAAATTCAAGTATTTTTCCTAGACCATTTCAATACCAATTTCACTGATAAATTGGTTTTCCATGTCTAGCACAGATAAGAAATCGATCTAGTAAATGATTAGAATCAATCAAACCTTTGACTTATGGTCAAACTATTGACCAGACAGTCTTGTATTCTAACAGAGTATCCCAAATGCAGACTTTGGAGATATTCAACGCTTATAGGATGGCATGAGAATTGATCTGATGGTTGATCACCCTGACCCAGCAGACGGTCACCTCTGGTTCTGTAATAACCATTTGATCTAACAGAGATCACAGAATCAAGCTTTTGATTCCTAAACCTTAGCAGTAGGCATCTGATTGCTGACATTAGATGATTATCTTGTAATAAAACCATCGATCTCGTAGTGATCGTTGATTAGCCTTGATCGTATAGCCTAAACACCAGACTCCCAATGATAAAATTGGGATCATTACTGGTCAAAACCATCGTCTAGAAAATGTTAAAAACCAAGTAGAGGATCCCAAATGCCATTTTGGAGATATTTGATATTTATTTGATGGCGCAAGCACTGACCCAGCAGATGGTCTTCCAGGTCCCATAGTTGACCACTTAATCCAGCAGAGATCACATAACCAAACCTTTGGTTCTTAAATCCTAGCAATACGCATCTGAATGCTAATTACATATGATTTTAAGCCTTGCAGCAAAGCCATCGATCTTACAGAAGACCTCTTATCAGCATTGATCATTTAGCCCGAGCATAGGGCTCCCAATGGCAGAATTGGGTTCTAAGCCTCAGCATGAGCACCAGATCAGCATTGATCACCTTTATCCTAAGCACCAGGCTCCCAGTGGTAGAATTGGGTTGCAAGCCTCAACACAAGCACTTTGCAAGCTTCAACATGAGCATTATGTAAGCCTCAATGCGTGCACCCCATAAGCCTCAGCATGAGCAATAGACCTCGATGCAAGCATCGGTTAGGTACCTCCCTTACTTTCGATGAAATATCATGTTATGATCAAGTCTCATTTTGATGACTTATGTCTGTGTCACCTCAAAATGGTCTTGATCAGGGGGTAAACTGTTGACCTTGATTTTTCACCTATGCACGTAACCTTGGGTTTCGTTGATTCGGCTTGAAATCAATCCCCAAAGTCAATCTCAATTTATCTACATGCATTTTAACTTCATCTGAGTATTCTAGGCATTTAGAATACCTTACATTTTGCCCGTACGAGGTAAAAACCGTAAACAGAACACACTAAGCATATAGCGCTATGTGGTAAAAAAAAGAAATTTGGTAGGGCCCATTTTTTAGACCAAGTCCAGGGTGCTCCTTATAACACAACATCTTAGAATGTCAAATGATGCTTATTAGACATAGGGTGTGTATCCCGTTTCACCCATGTGACAAAAAATGCATAAGGGCAAAATGCTATATGCGTAGCATATAGCACTATGTGCTACACATGTGGCAAAATAAGACGTTTGGTAGGGCCCACTTTCAAGGCCAAATATGATGTGCTCCACATAGCACAATGTCTTAGAATGTCAAATGATGCTTATTTAACATACGGTGCGCATCACGTTTTGCTCGAGCGAGGTAAAACGCATAGGGGCAAAATGCTATATGCTATGTGCTACGCATATAGCAGAAAAAGATGCACTATGTGCTACACATGCCTTTTTTATTATTATTAAAGCTTTTTGATAATCAAAATGACACATTTTTGGCTTTGATCTACCTAGATCCGAGTTAGATCTCATGATTTCTCAAAAAACCTTGATTTTCTCTTTGTTTTTCCGCTTATATGCGCTGCACATATCACTATGTATGCCACACAAGCCTATGTGTGGCACACATAGATCTCTGTTTTATTTAATTAATTTTCATGATCTGGCTTATGTAAATTTGTATGATTTGTTGCCAAAAAATTAATCAAATTTTGACTCTTGGTTTGTGTTTTCATATGGCATTGGACTAGTCAAATAAGTCCTAAATTCATTTGCTACTAATGAATTTACTTGTTTATTTCGCATAATATCCATTCGTCCAAATTTGGCTCATGCTACCCAAGGCGAAAAAATACCCGAAGAGGAGGGGACATTACTTAAAATCCAAAAATTATGTATGTGTTGACCCTCACTTTTCACCAACATATAATTTTGGATCTTCGTTAATTCAACTAGGATCTAGTCCCCGACATTGATTCCGGTTATACATATAGGCCTCTATGTCTTCCTCTGGGTGTTCTGGTGCGCAGAACATTTCAGGACTGGTGGGGACCACCATGGCGCCTGGCTGGACCCGCCACGTATTCTATGTATTCTGTACTTACGGAGTACATTCCGCTGCTGCCTTACGCAAGGCACATCTCGTGGCATTCTAATGGGTTCGCTTCCCATTATCATCCACTTAAATGTGTTCTATACGCACAGAACACACCCTATCTGCCGCCTCACTTGAGGCGGAATGCTTGGTATGCTATTTGCCACTTCCCGACACCTTTTGCACTTTGGGGCCCACCGGGGTACTATTCATCATTATTAGTACCCATGTGGGCCCACCACCTGAATTCATCAATCTGAGTGTTCTTGATACGTAGAACACATTTCCACTAGTGCCTATGCAAGGCACGACTCACGGCACCCCGTTTGCCACATTTTAGCCTTAATGGGCCTATTGGGCCCAAATTAGGCCCATTAGCCAAAACTCGATATTCAGGGCCGAATTTGAGAAAACTTATAACTGCAAAGTTTCTCGAAATGTCATTTGTACTTTTCTGGACATATGGCATGCATCCTGTTCCGCCCGTACGAGGTGGAGCGCATAGGTCAAAAACGCAACGTGCGTAGCGCATAGCCCTATAGGCTATGCACGTTGCATAGTAAAGACGTTTGGTCGGGAGCTATTTCGAGACCGAATTTGGAAAAAATTTCTTCTGCAAAGTTGTTCCTCACGTTGAATAACGCTTATAGGCTTCACGGCGTATCCCGGAAGTGACCACAGTGGACCCTACATAAGGGTTTCTAGTCTATATGCGCGTGCATATAGCACTATGTGCGCCACATGTAGCACATGTGTGGTGCACATAGGCTTACATATGGCACACATGTATGCAAATATGTGCCAAAAATTACAAAATTGCCACCCAAAAATTCGCTCTATAAATATAGAGCTCGAGCAACATTTTTTGGATCCCAAATTTGCTCCGAGAGCAGCTGAAACTCTGCAAAAATCACTCCAAAAATTAATTAAACACTTAATTAATTTATTTCTTAGGATTTAGGGACTTAATTGGCTTAGTTAGGCTCCCTAAACGTTCCTGGAGTGAAGATCTACAAGAATACTCGACTGAATCAAGGTAATTTCTGCCCATTTCTTCGTATTTCTTCATTTTCTTTGATTTTTACAAGGTATATGCTGCGCATATGACCCTATGTGCGTCACATGTCCCTCATGTGTGGCGCACATAAGGCCATATGCTACGCATATCCCCCCTGGTTTTCAAAATAAAACCCCGATTTCACTCATTTTTCACCGGTTTTTTGCCCGATCTGGCTAATCTAGCAACATTTGAGGCTTTTCCATGCCTCAGGTGTTGTGGATCTGCCTTATATTTGCTGGATCTATGATAATTTTAACTTTAAAATTATTTTCTTTGATTTGGATGCAAATCCTC
>CANYBF010357546.1:0-20711 GCA_948192965.1 Dalechampia spathulata
CCACGAGTGGGTATATCTGTAAAAAACAATTGGAAAGCTGTAGAAGTAAATGGAAAAAGCTAAAGATGAAAGGAATTTTTTATGGGCCGGGTTTTCTGCAAATTAAAATATAAAAATAAGTTAAGCCCGTAAATATCCCATATATATATATATATATATATAATCCAATTTTAATATGTAATTAAGGGTTTCCTTATGGCTTGTTCACTGTTCTAATGATGGGTACGTTTTGTAGTTTATTAACCCATTAATTCAATAATATAATTTGATGGATCGACACTTCCCACTTTGTAATATTAATATTGCCCATCGCCTTCATCGCATACCCATTCAATGTGCCTTTAATAATTCTACCCTAATTTAATTTCCTCTACTTTGATCTTTTTTCTATTTATATTATAATTTCCAATGGATGCAACATTATCATCAAAAGTATTTTCAAAAAAATGTATTTTATTTTTATTTACTAATTTGGTATATTCTTTCTTTTCTTCTTTTCGGAGGAATAAAAACTTTGAAATTTCATATTTTATATCCTTAATTAGAAGGAAATTATTAACAAAATATTATCCAGAGAGTTTAAATAAATTCATCTTCAAATCTCCACTATCATATAATACGAATTATTATTCAAAAGATCATAACAGCAAAAAAAAAAAAAAGAACATTTTGACTCATTAATCCACTAAATTTACATATTATATGCTAATCATAGTTAAATAATCTTAAGTTTGATTTGAGTGGATTTTATGATATTAGTTAGTTGATTTATCATTAATTATAATATACTTTATATTAAATAAAAATTTATATTATAATATTAATCATGTCAATAAATTATTATATTTATAATTATATAATTTTAATTTTTATCAAAAAATAATATTAAATGATAACTATTATCTTTCTTCCTTGATTTGATTCATTTTTATTAAAATTATGGGTTAAACCATACCAATCAAATGTTTATACTATAAATATTACATATTAAAATTGAAGTGCTTAACAATATAAATACCGAATTTTTTTAAAAAAATATTAAATTTATAAATTATTTGTTAAATTTAACCACTAAAAATGTTACTAAATTTATTAATTTGATATTTCTAATGTTAAATTTAAAAGTTATTTATTATATATCTATAATATATAAGTTTTAATTTTATAAAAAAAATATTAAAATATAAACAACGTAGACATATAAAGTAAAAAAAAATTCAAAATTTGTAACTTATTATTTAACTGTTGTTTTGACTAATTGAGTAAATTAAAATACTTAAATTATATTATTAAACGCAACTTAAAAATAATTAATTGTTTTAAAAAAATAAGATATCAAACACCATAAAAATGAAATTAAATTAAGATAAATCTTGGATTTAGTTTAATCTACTTATTATGAGTTTTCAAGGTTTGGTTGAATTTAGTTTTAAATTGTATATTAATTTGAAATGATGGGATTAATCCGGTTTGACATATTTGGTTTGGTTTTTAGCCAAATCCAGCTGATGCTCTTCTCTAACTTGAATAATTTAATTACAAAAAATAGAATTAAAATATATGATAAACCTATCACTGTAATAAAAAAAAAAAAAAAAAAAAGAAGGCATGTAACAGGGGTTGAAGTATGATGGGGGAAGGCAAATAAGAGATGAATACGTGGATGGCGTGGGTGTCCCACAGAGTGCACCACTAGGAGTCCTTTTTAGGGCAGGGCCACTCAATGCCCCGTATATGGCAGCCAGTAGATGCCCATTCCCAATTTTTGCCTAATCACCATTCAACATCCCATTTTCTTCCTCCCCCTCACCCTTATCATCATCCCATTTTTTCTTAATTTTCCTAAACTAATACCTTTTTTCCCGGCCCATGTTTATCTCTTGTAAAAGCTTTATATTGGTGAGTTAATTCCTTAAGATTGGTCAGATATATATATATTAAAAGCAAGAAGAGCCAGAAGAATCGAACCGATTTCATTTCCACCTAAGATCATCATCAAATCTTCGCAGCTCAGCCCTCTTCTTTTGCCGAGTCGTTGAAAAGAGAAATATTAATTATAAAATAAACAATTTAAGGAAAATGACAAAAGCGAAAATATGGCGGATGTATCTGTATAAAACAACCAAAACCCAAAAGGTTACTGTCTTTCGAATCATTTTCTTTTTTTTTAATAATAATAATAATAATAATAATAATAATAATAATAATAATACCAATTTATTTTTAACTGAATTTTTTATTGTGTTGATGTAATAATCATATGTCTTTAAAGGAATGAAATTAATCCTATAGGTTGAATTATTTATTTATTTAAATATAGTAAGAATATGAAAAATGAAAATGAGAATTTCCGGAAAAATATAATACGGAGGAGGAAATGTAAGGGCAGAAGAGTCATTTTAACGGCTCATTATTTTTTTTTCCTTAAAAGAGAAAGTGGACGGCAGTAGGCGAATTGGTAACGCCTATATAAGACGACGAAGAATGCTCAGCTTCCATCCTCAATACTCATCCATTTTCCATAACCGTTTAAACACTTTACACAGACAAAAAAAAAAAAAAAAAATCCAAATCATCTGTTACTCATATCAAAAAAAAAAAAAATTGCACTGTTGGTGTGATATAGTAAGCGCTTTTCATTCATTGTCTTCTGAATTCTTCCTCCTCCTCCTCCTTCCTTCCTTCCTGTCATACAGCTTTTTTACAGGTATATATTCCACTTCTATGCATCTCCCTTTTCATTATATTATATATATGTGTGTGTGCGTGTATGTACATGTTTTTTTTTGCTTGTTTTGCTTTAGCTTTTTCACCTGCGATTTAACAGTTTAGCCAATTCTGTAAGGCGGAATTGTTGTTAGGTTCGTGGAAGTTTCTGTATGGTTGACTTTGTGTTGACTGTGGTCAAAACGAAAAGCTCAGGATTGTTATTATGAGTTCGCTGATATATGGATTTTGATTCAACTTTCTCTTTCAATTTTTCATGTCGGTTTTGTTTGGAGGTTTTTCTTTCTTGCTTCCATCTCTTTTTGCGACTAAAGAAAAATCCAAACGCTCGAACAAACGCAGTCAGGCCTTCCGCTAGTTTCCTCTTGCGTTTGTTTTTGTCATATTTTTCAGGTTAATCGAAACACAGAAAGAGAGAGAAAGAAATGAAGAAAAGGAGTTCGGTTCAATGAATGGATAAAAGCAGTTCATGTATTGGATTTGGAAGATTATTTTGAAATTAAATGAATTGGATTATCTTTCTCTTTACAGAGAATGCTTTTATATATTTTTGGAATTATGTGAGGTTTTACCTGTCTCGCTTCTTCTTAGGAGCATTATATTCCCATTTTTAATTATGGGTCCCGATTAGACTTTGTTTTCCTTTCCTCAAATCCAAATTCAAAGATCACTCTTAGTATTTAGCGTCACTCCTTTCTCTATATATTATATGTATGCTCCTATTTCTCTCGGTTTATTTTGGTTAATTATTATTTTATTTTGCAGTTCAAGAACTTTAGCAAAGATGTTGGAAAAGAAAATTGAAGGAATCGACACTGCTAAAGTGATAAGGGAATTTGAGGAGATGACAAAAGATGTAAAAAGGGTACAGAAGGAGACTCTGAAGAAGATTCTACAAGAGAATGAATGTGCCGAATATTTACAGAATCTGGGGCTTAATGGCAAAACTGATCCAGAGAGTTTCAAGAATTGTGTTCCTATTGTTACTCATACGGATTTGGAACCTTTTATTCAAAGAATTGCTGACGGGGTTCCTTCTCCTGTTCTTACTGGAAAGCCTTTGACAGCTTTATCTTTGAGGTATTCTAAGCTTATCTGTTTTAGAGTTTGATCTAATAATATATTTTTTCGAAAAAAATTTCTCTTTATTTTATACATTTTTGGGTTTTGTTACAGCTCTGGTACCACCCAAGGAAAGCCCAAATATGTGCCTTTCAATGACCGGCTGTTGGATGATACTTTGCAGATTTATAGAACTTCTTTTGCATTCAGAAACAGGTATAAAAGTGATAACAATGTTTTATTTTTTATGAAAATTATGATCTGTTTTGATACGAGGGTTTATGATGATACAGGGAATGCCCGCTTGAGAATGGAAAAGCTTTAGAATTCGTCTTCAGCAGCAAGCAAGGAAGGACAAAGGGAGGTTTGGCTGCTGGAACAGCTACAACAAATCTTTTTCGAAATCCATGCTATAAAAAGGCATTGGAGGAATTGCAGTTCAAATGCTGTAGCCCTAATGAAGTAATATTTGGTCCAGACTTTCACCAATCACTGTACTGCCATCTGTTATGTGGATTGATCTTCCGTGAAGATATCCAATTTGTTTTCTCTACATTTGCCCATAGTATTGTCCTTGGATTTCGAACCTTTGAACAAGTTTGGGAAGAACTATGTGATGACATACGAAGTGGGGAACTCAGTAACCGAGTTACCGCGCCTTCCATCAGAACAGCAATGTCAGAAATTCTTGTCCCGAATACTGAATTGGCTGATTTGATTCATAGAAAATGCACAGGACTGAGTAATTGGTATGGGTTAATACCAGAACTTTTCCCTAATGTGAAGTACATATATGGGATAATGACTGGATCGATGGAGCCATATTTGAAGAAACTAAGGCACTACGCAGGAGAGGTGCCATTGTTGAGTGCTGATTATGGTGCTTCAGAGGGGTGGATCGGTGCAAATGTCAACCCATTATTGCCTCCTGAATTGGCTACATTTGCTGTACTGCCTAACATCGGATATTTCGAATTCATTCCTCTGACAGAAAACGGTGATCCCGCCTATTCGGAGCCTGAGCCCATTGGTCTGGCTGATGTGAAGATTGGGGAAGAGTATGAGATACTTGTCACCAATTTTGCAGGTACCCCTTTGCGTTCAAGTTAGCTTTCATTTCTTTCTTTGAAATAGCAATACTACATTAGATTAGAATATCAAAATGCATTAAATTTGTCGGTAGTGTTTTCTTTGTCGATTTCTACCCGGCATAGACAATTTAATGGGAATCCACAAGCCATGTGGGAGCTTGACATTGGGGAAACACCTCTTATTCTAGAACAATGTTTCTGCTCTCCCTATCATTATGCTTCAAGTACTTTTTTTTAGAAAAGATACACAGGGCTAGTTTTTATTCTTATTATAGAATAAATTACATCATATATTTATTAACTTAATCTTATATAATTCTATAGATGAGATCTAAACATGAATCTATCTATTGATTCTTAAACGGCCCTTGATCAGCAATGGGCAGTATTTGACTCTTTGATTGAGATAATGCGATACATGCATCCATATCCCTTCATTATTGCTGAACACTATTTAATAATTGGTCAGCATAAGGGGACCCCAGCTGTAAATGTTCTTATTTTAATGTTCCCCATGTGCACCACAGCATCAGGAAAAACTTGCATTAATTAAAACCTTTATGTGTCTTGTATTCATTTATTTATTTTGGTTTCCTTTGAATTTTGAACATTTTTTAGTAAGGTTGGTGCGTTGAGATTTTGGTTATACTATTCTTGTCGCTCATATAATATTTTGGAATCTTATCTTGTTAATAACAAGACAATTTCTTAGCTCTATCACTTTCGTCTTTTAGTTGTTAATGACTCTCCAACATAAGTCATAATTCATCGCCTATATATTTTTATTCAGAAAGCCCATTTTCACCACTGAAATTGACATTGTGACTTGCAGGTTTTTACAGGTATAAACTAGGAGATGTGGTGAAGGTTATGGGCTTCCATAACTCAACCCCAGAGCTTAAATTCGTATGCAGGAGGAGCTTACTTCTCACCATAAACATCGATAAAAACACCGAGAAAGATTTGCAGTTGGCTGTGGAAGAAGCAGCGAAGTCATTAGCAGAAGAAAAACTAGAACTTATCGATTTCAGCAGCTTGGTGGATCGAACCACCGAGCCTGGCCACTACGTTATCTTCTGGGAAATTTCTGGCGAGCCATCGGAGGAGACATTGCAAGAATGTTGTAATTGCCTGGACAAGTCTTTTCATGATGCAGGCTACATCACTTCACGTAAGGTGAATGCGATTGGACCTCTTGAACTTCGAGTTGTTTATAGAGGAACTTTCCAGAAGATTCTAAATCATTTTCTGGGTTTAGGAGCTGCTGTTAGTCAGTTTAAAACTCCTCGATGCGTTAAGCCTACCAACAAGACGGTGTCGCAAATTCTGAGCAATAATGTTGCCAAATCTTATCATAGCACTGCTTATTGAGTAAATAATATATCAAAGCTGTAATTCCATCCTTGCTTAATGATGAATAGTTATTTTGGTTATAGGGTTTATTTGCATTTCCCCCTCTTTTTATATCTTTACGATAACATTATACGATCATTTAACCTTAAAGTAAAACGGATGAATACCAAAGCTAAAGCCATAATTGGAAGAAAGGAAACCCAGAAGCACAAGTTAAAAGGAGAATGGAATGGAGGGAGATGCTACAGATACCTTTTTTTCTTGGGCCATGATAGCACCGCTGCTGCAGCCCATGTTCGTCGTTTCTGCCATCTCCTTTGGATCGCTTTACTTTGTCATGCAAAATTGAGTCAATGCGTTAAATGTTCTTCCATCTTATAGTGATATGAATGAATATGATACGAGTCTTAAGTAAATGATTACGATATACTTCTAAAAACCCATATTATATTTTTCTCTTTTACTTGGTATGTTATTTTATATAGTTTTTTTTTTTGTATTTTTGCGTGATAATTATAATAAAATCTCTAACATGGAGAGATTCAATAAAAGCAAAGGCAGGTAATTTGATATTTTCAGGATGAAAATGGTAAAATTAAATAGAAGGTAGTGGGTGTATGATTATTATATTGACCCATATAATTAACATAATTATATTTTTTGACTAAATAATTCTTTAATTTATTTAATTAATTGATAAAGGAAATAAAATGGTTTCTGAGCAACTAATCCTTTCAACCAAACATCATTCTTCTTCTTCTTTTCAGAAACCAAACGAGAAGCATTAACCTGCAAACTAAATCCCCATGAAAACAATGTTGAATGATAGAACAGATGGAGGAAATGATCATTTAGGTGATTGGGATTTAGGCAGCCCATTATACGACTCGTATGAGTTGGTATCACTTGACCATCTTATTGAACGTCGTTCAGTGATACTTCCTCCATCAGTTCGATATACCCAACGGTCTGCCAATACGTTTCCACCACCTTCCTCCGACACCTTACCACCGGCGTCCACCCTTGCCATCACCTCCGACTCCACAAAGGGTATCCGTAATCGGCCTTCTTTAGCTAAGACCTTGGGTGAAATCATAAGGGCAAGTGTGGAGGAGGAAGAAGAAGAATGACAGATGTTTACCAATTGTGACGGTGAAAAATTAGATAAAACAGGTAAACATGTTGAATCTTCTTTACATACATACAATATTTGATTCTTGTATTATGTTGTGGTGATTAAAGATACTTAATTTTGATAGCAATCAATAATAAGAAATGATCAATATCATTATAAAAATGTTGCAAATAATCCATTGAATCAATGTATAACAGAGGATAACGGTTCTTTGGGAGTTGATAATTGTATAAAGTTGATATTTCACCAAGTCCACTTCCGGTTGGCAGTGGTGATGTCCGCCGCGGCTGCGCACAATACATAATAATCATATAAATATATATTCTGGTATGCAAAGTTAATTAGTGGGAAGCCATTTTCTTTATTTGAGTTGACTGTGTTAAGCAAAATAATTCAACTTTTAAATTGTGTAGATGTATTACTAGTTTAATTATCTTTATTAAAACAATGAGCCAAGTTTATTGTTTAAGAATATATATAAGATATGGTAGAAATATGTCAGGACCCAACCTCATCACAGTAGATCAACCTTCAACGATCAAATATGATGGAAAAATGAATTAATTTTTCATCATGAAGGAGCAAATAGATAGAGAAAAATATAATTATTAATGTTTTACATCATCTTGGTATTATATGAAGATAATAAAATAGAAAAAAATGGCAAATCATTGTACCAAGAATCAAATAGCAAAGATGTCACCTATAATTTTTATCCTATCAAAATATTTATGAACATTTCCAATACATATTTTTAAAAATACAGAATAAGTATATATATATATATATCAAACTAAGTAACTACTGACATCGCCCTCCATTACCTAAATCAAACTAACCCATTTATTAACTTTTTCATAATCATTTGAAGGAAATGATAATACTATGAGATGTACCCCCTTTCATTGTCTATCCGTGCAAGGGTTCCCTTAAATTTGACTGGATTCTTTCGCTCTCAGGCCCATCAGAATTATGCCGACAAGGGCCATGGGAACTGACCTCATCCCACCGGACTAGACCTCAAAATCGAACTGCCATGTTGTTGTTGTACAATAAAATATCATAAAAGTGGCAATTGCATCATGGTCTCGTCACTTTCTCGTATCATAGAAATGCCATTCATTCCTCACAGAATAGTCAAATGTGGAAGCTGTCGTCGTCTTGAGCGGTAGGTTTCGTGGTATTGTCATTTGCATTCTATTCTTACCAAACTATTTCTCCATAGCTTCCCCTCTCATCCATTTCATTCATTCTAAATTTACAGATTCATTTTTATGGTCAAATGTGGAAATTAAATAATAAATTAGGTTACATTTGGAAAATAAATAAACCATAATGTATTTTCATACTTTGATATATATATATATATATATGTATGTATAGGAATGAATCATAAGTTGGTAACTTTCTTTCAAGAAATATTAATATGATTCAGATTTATTATATAGAATTATTGATTCATAATTTAATAATGGTATAATAATATATATCAATTTTTATTAAATATTAAATATTTATTAAGTTTATATTAATTGATATGTAATTATTATTAATTATTAGTATATAAATAATGATTAATAAAAATTTAATATTTAATAAAAATGTATACATAATATTATTATATTATTAATGAATCTAAAATCTTATATATGAATGCTAACGGAGAATATAAGAAGATATGAGTCTTTTCTTTATTTATTTGCAATTACGTCCTTAATTTTGTAAACTAATGGAATATAGACTTTTCTAATTTTCTTACTCAACGGAACGACATAATCATTGGTACGGTGTACGTTAGCATGGACGTCACCCAAAAGGACAGCAGCCACTTCCATTCTTTTGTATATTCTGGTCAAATGGATTCGCTTTAATATATTCTATTATTTAATAATTTAACCGACACAAAATGTCCCATCTTCACAAATTATTATTTATATTTATTAATAATATAATAATATATTTGAATTCCATTTCTTGATTAATTTATATTCTTTGAAGTCCCCAAACGATTAAATTTCTTCCCTTGCACAGACATTTAGTTGAGAATTTTTAAATTATTTAGATTATAATAAAATATATTAATTTTGATCAAATATTAAATATTTATTAATTATTATTTATATATTAATAATTAATAATAATTATATATTAATTAATATAAAGTTTATATATATTTAATATTTAATAAAAATCAATATACATCATCATAGCATTGAATTTTACTTGGTTGTCTATGGCTCCATTGTGTGTGATCGGAATGAAAATTAAGAAGAAAAATAAATTTTTGTGTTTGTAAAATAGGAAGGAAAATAAAGGTAAAAAATTAATAAAAATTAAAATAAAATGAATTTTATATAAAAAGATAAATATTTCCTCGTAATATAATGACTAATTTTTTTATTACAAATTATATTGTTGACAATAAAATTAATATCATTTTTTATTGGATATTATTGAAAAATAAATTTATTGATGATAATATATTTTTTATATATAAATATTTAATTATTAAAATACTATTAATAATAATTATTATTATTAACTAATGATATTTATATGAAAATTACAATTATCAAATAAAAATTCTCTATTAATTATAAAAAAATTATATATGAAATATTTTCTTTTTATTTTTTTTTTCTTTTTTTGCTCATTTCCGGACACCTTCTTATTTCCTCTCATTATTTTCCTTCCTTCCTAATCTACCAGAATCCAAACTTCTATATATAGGGATGTTTCATCTTCATTGAAAACACACAATTACAACACACCATACAACCCAAATCAGAAAATAGAAAAGAAGAAGAAGAAGAAGAAATCAATCTTTATCAGATTATTTCTCCAAATCCATTATTTCTCCATATCCATGGCTTCCAGAGAAACAACCCACATAGCCATTCTACCAAGTCCAGGAATGGGCCATCTCATTCCACTGGTGGAGCTAGCCAAACGGCTTATTCATCACAACAATCTTTCAATCACCTTCATCGTCCCAACCAATGGTTCTCCTTCTAAAGCTCAAATATCAGTTCTTGAATCCTTACCCGCCACCATAACCTCTCTGTTTCTTCCACCAGTAGACTTATCGGACATCCCTCACGATGCAAAAATTGAAACAGTAATTTCCCTCACTATTTCACGTTCGATTCCTTCTTTCCGTGACGTGATGAAATCTCTCGTCACTGGTAGTCATCGTCTTTCTGCTTTGGTAGTTGATCTTTTCGGCACGGATGTATTTGATATTGCTCGAGAATTCAATGTCTCTCCTTTCATTTTCTTTCCTTCCACTGCCATGACTTTGTCTTTGTGCTTTTCTTTGCCTGAACTTGACGAGAAAGTTTCGGGCGAATTCTGGGAGCTTCAAGAACCCGTTCAATTACCAGGCTGTTCGCCCATTGATGCTAAAAAGTTACTCGACCCAGTTCAAGATAGAAAGAATGATGCATATAAATGGCTGCTTCATCATGCAAAAAGGTATAGACTGGCTGATGGTGTTATGGTGAATACGTTTATAAACTTGGAAGGAAGAACTATAAAAGCTTTGCAGGGAGAAGAACGGGCTGGTATGCCACCGGTTTACCCGGTCGGACCGCTAGTAAATATGGGTCCAAGTGAGAATTCTGAGGCTTTGACTTGGCTGGACGAGCAGCCATATGGGTCAGTCTTATACGTTTCATTTGGAAGCGGTGGAACCCTTGGTTCGGACCAGATAAATGAATTGGCAATGGGTTTAGAAATGAGTGAGCAGAGATTTTTGTGGGTGGTAAGAAGTCCAAATGACAAGGTTTCTAATGCTACATTTTTTAGCGTACAAAGCCAGAAGGACCCTTTCGATTTCTTGCCAGAAGGGTTCATAGACAGGACCAAAGGGCGCGGGCTAGTGGTTTCATCATGGGCACCACAAGCCCAAATATTGAGCCACGAGTCAACAGGTGGGTTTTTGACCCATTGTGGGTGGAATTCTACGCTGGAAAGTGTGGTTAATGGGGTACCATTAATAGCATGGCCTCTCTATGCCGAGCAGAAAATGAATGCTGTAATGTTAACAGAGGATGATGCTAGAGTTGCCATGTCTCTGAAAGGTGGTGAAGATGGCCTGATCGGAAAGCAGGAAATTGCAAATGTAGTCAGAGGTTTGATGGAAGGTGAAGAAGGGAAGAAAGTTCGTAAGAGAATGAAGGACCTCCAAACTGCAGCCAACAGAGTCGTTGGTGAAGATGGCGATTCCACCCGAGCTCTCTCCGAGATCACTCTCACTTGGAAAAATAAAAATAAATCTGAATAATGATGATCCAAAAAAATTATGAATTCTTGCTTCTTTTAATATTTTAATTCGATATTCTGTAAAATATATTAAAATATTATCGATTTTTATTTTTTAATTGAAAATAATTATCAAAAAATTTTAATTTTATTTCATAAAAAATCATGATTAATATTTTAATACAGGACGATTTAAATAAAACTAATTTTTATTTATCATATTCCATTGCTTATGAAATACATATGCTTTACTAAGCAACCATTCATCAATTTTTTATAATTTTTGTTGTTTATATGCTAATATTTATTTATAATATATAAATAAATTTTTAAGGATGATTTTTATATTACAATTTTAAAAGACATATAAATAAAATATATCCATTTAAAATTTATAAATAAATTTCATAAATTTATGAAATTTATTTTGATAAAAAAAACTTGTCTATTATTGTTAAGCAAAAGAAGGAGAGGAACATAAGCATTAGAACATATAAGAAGCAATGGCTTATTTGATAGAATGTATTATACTATATGATAATTTTATTACACATCCTACCGTATGAAACGTGATTAACATTTTATATGAATTTTGGACGTATATTTTGATAAAATAAATCACATAAAAACATATATTATTTTACATTCAAAATATCAAATCAATCATATTAATTTTTCTATATATGTTTTATAATATTATTATCAGACATTTAATTTATTATTGGTTAAATTGTTGTGTAAAAAATTATTTTCATAATTTATTTTTCTTTCTGTTATAAGTATTTTTATACTTTTTTTAATGTGACATTACAATCATCTTGTTCAATCGTTAATTTTAACCAATAATTTGGTTTTGTGAAAAAAGAAGAAGTACCATGACATGTAAAGGATAATTTTAGATGGGTATTTTCAATCGTTATTGAGTTTATATTTTTTCTTTTATATAGTTATGTATAAAAGAGAGAAAGTTTAGATGGAGAAGATGAATGGCAGATGGTCAAAGCTACCATTCGTTTGTGAATATGTTGAGAGAGAAAGGGGGTCTAGGGTTCATCACTCTCACTCTCAATTTCTCTCTTATATTGCCCTCTTCCGCATTCTTAATCTCCTCTGCATCAACTATACTTACATGGTTCACCCCAGTACTTTAGATTATTGATAGTATCCATGTTAATTATTAGACATTATTATTATTATTATTATTATTATTATTATTATTATTATTATTATTATTATTATTATTATTATTAGTATGTCTATATACATGCATGCATGCATACATACATATATATATATATATATATATATATATATATAGTAGTTGCATATAAGACTATTTTATGTTAAAATAGATTACAATGAATGCTAGATAAAATCATTTAAATAAATACTAATAAATACAAATATATGTATACATAAATGATACATCAACCTTTTTTTATCTTTTAATTAAAATTATTATTTGAAAATGATATTTGAATAAATAAATCCTAATTTTTTCAAAAAAAATTACAAAAAGTAGTTCTAAAAGAATAAGAAAATCAAACAATTAAGTTAAAATAATTTTAAAGGTATTTTTTTTAATCTCAAACAATAATACCAAATAAATTTTGAACATATGATTTATCCTTTTAAATGATAAATTATATTTGAAAATTTGTAATTATTCATTAGAAGATGAATAATTAATATTTGATTTTACGATGATAAATTATTATATAAAATTAAATTTTTTTAAAATAATTTATTATATTAATAATATATATATTTTTAATAACTCTATGAAATCATTATTATTGATAATTAATAGTTAAAATGATATATGGATTACTACTAATAATTAAAGTTACATTAAAAAAAATATCGTTGTAAAGTTGAATGAGGGGGTGACTTTGAAAAAATCAAAGATTTTTGTTTTATTTGGTTAGAAAAGCCTTTGAATGTTGTGTGCATGAGGATCGAGAGACATGTTTTGATAATAATTTATTAATAATATAATGATATATGTTAGATTTTTATTAAATGTTAAATATTTATTAATTTTATATTGATTAATATATAATTATTATTATTAAATATTAATATATAAATAATATTTAATGAAAATTGATATATAATTATATTATTAATAAATTTAGAATTGGGGGTAAATGTAGAAGTTTATTTGAATCTCCAAATTTGAAAAGAAGATGAGGACAAGTATGATTAAATAGGGTAATAAGTGAAGAGAGTCTGATGAATGGTTAACATCGGAAATGCAAAGACAGACAGCGACTCATCTTCCAACCCAATCCTAAACCTCAACTATTTACATTTACATCCATCCACATGAACTCTAATTAATTTTGTTTTCATGCATATTATAGAAAAAATAAAACATCTTTTTGATCTCTAAGTAAATCTTAAGTCAAATCATATAACATTAAAAGGAAACTACGGAAAGGTACGAGATTAACAAGATAACGATGGTAATAAAGTCATTATATTCTTTAATTGGTTGTCTAGAATTCGGCCTCTGAAAATGCACCGGCATGGAATTTCCAGTTATCCAAGCGGACTACCAAATTCTTTAAAAGGAGAAGGCATCCGGACATACGGTAGGTGAGCAGGAAAACGTCCGAGGTCAAGAAGATAAAAAGAAGCATATTAGCAACTTAATTAATGAAAGGGGCATTAACAGTTGGCTTGGAAGATTTCTTGAGCAGTTTCCGTCGTCGACCGGCGAAGCCTTCGCCATGCTTCATGATCCAAAATCTCTCTATTTCTTCAGCTTTTCGACCTGGTACCCTACCAGCTATCAATGCCCACCTACATGCATATATATTCCTCATTCTCATTAACATATACATACCCTACTCACGAAAGTTAGATGTATGCTATATATTTCTTATTCTTATTGAAAGTAAAAAAATATTCAATTTTATTAATATTATATTTATGGATTTAATTTATATACGTAGGAATATGATTAAATTTAAATATTATAACTTGTTGAAGGTTCAAGAGACTCGTGGACATGAATGTAATCTTCACAGGTGTTTTCCATGATTCATATATACTTACTTGTGAATCTATTTTCTTGGGTTTTCTTGGAGTTTTTAGTTGTATAATAGCAAAAGAGAAAAGCAAATGAGGAGCTTTTCATCAGAGGAAGAAAGAGTGAATAGAATTAATTACCTGGCACCAACAAGATTGTACATTCTATAAATGAGATCTTCTTCTTGTTCTGACATGTATATGAACTCCCATTCAATGCTAGTCACCTCTGCAATTTCATATTTATTGTATAAACAAAACTAAACCCATAAACAGTAATAGTTCTTTATCAAGAAGCGTAAAAACTACAAACTAACAAAGTTTCATACAGCTAAAGACGTATCTGAAATCAAACTTCTTTCAAGAAAATAGAAAGAAACACACAAGACAAACAAACCTATATACAAACACAAAGAAAGAATCAAAACTCTAAGAGAAAGAAGATGATTTAACACTAATAATATATATAGTCGAGGTTACGAAACAAACTATAATTAATTAAGTATAATGTTGGATTATAAGAATCTTCTACTGCGACGCTAACACTTCAGTACAAAGAAATCCATACAAGCATGTGATGCCAAAAGTTTACCTTCAGAGTAACAACTTGCAGTCTTGGCTTGCTTTCTGCGACGTTTGTTATCCATTTCCAGTTTCCTTTCTTTCTTCTTCTTTTTTTTTTTTTTTTCTCTTTTCGCTGTTGTTCTCTCTAGCAATGGAAATTATAAACAGAGAAGAGAATGGAGTATGATTTGAAGAAGGGTTTATTAACAGTTTCCAAAAAGAGTATTTATATATAGAGACAGACAGGCATGCAGAGCTATACGTTATACGAACATGGAGTGGAGAGTCCAGGGGAAATTACTTGTTTAGACAAGTAATTTAAATTAATTGAAATGAGTTACTTTTATCTGGGAGATTGAAATATTTAAAAATTTAAAGTAATGAATTTAGAATGGATGAGTTATTACATTTGCATAGGGAGAAGAGCTTTGCATTAAATCCATGAACGACAGCTCTACCAAACAGTTCTATTACTCTATCATTTATCAGACAATTGACCCGCAGTTATAAACCTACCATTGTGTGTGTGTCTATATATACACACACACACACTTCTGAAGTACCATTGAGAGTTATTAGTCTGATAGATTTGTTGGTGATGTGGTTTCGACATAAATGATTTGAGCAGGGCAGATTGATTTTTATTTATTTTATTTATAATTATTTTTGTACATTTTCTATGATTAATATGTAAATTAAAGATTTGTGAAATGTATTGATTGAATTAATATGAATAAATACAAATAAAGATGGTAAGTAGATACATACTTTTTAATGAGGTAAAAATGGACATTGGATATAAAGATTTATGAATATGGCATGTGGTATATTAATAGATAAATCACACTTTGTAATTAATTATAAGTTGAGTATTTTATGAATTAGAAAACATTTAGTCATGGAAAGCATGAATTGCGGCATATCAATTACATGGCGGATTAGGGGAAAATCAAGGCCTAAAACATGTAGACTTGTGGATACGTGACTTAACTTCAGAATTCGGGCTGGTCAATAAGCATTTATGGTTGAACTTTTACATGAAATGTGGACAAAAAATAGTTGATACAGAAGGAATAGGAAAGGAGGCACCGGAGGCAAAAGATACCTCTTCACTCCGACTATCATTCTGTCCGAAGCTTAGGTGGTGAATTAGTTCGTTCTTTGACAAATTCTGATGGGAATTAGAAGATTGTGAGATAACTTCTTTTAAGTATAAAAAACACATATAGAGAGATAGACGGGAAGAAAGGAAATTGATTTCTTTCCTGAGAGGAGTTGATTCCTTAGGTGGTGAAGATGCAACCATCAAGTGATTGAGATCGGAGTCCCTTTGATAGTAGGTGAGTTACGATCCGTGTAAAAGAGCAGTTCATATGCATGAAATAAGATAAATTTAAAGGTGGGAAAGTGGCGAAAACATTATTATTATTTGATGGATTGTCTATCTATTTATCTATATATTCCAGTTTATGATAATTATATTTATTTGAATAAATAATACAGAATTAAATAGCATTGCTTATCACGCCATGTACATATAGTTAATATCTTAATTATTTAATATTTACAATTAATCAATGTGATAATGAAATGGAATGAAATATTGTCTTAAATATATACTCATGTTTAATCTTAAATTTCATTATTTAATGAATGTAAATTAAAATATTCTAAAGAATATTTAAACTAATAAAACATGAATATAGTGAAGGCACTGGAAGATTATGTATGATCCTTGGTTTCACTTTTTGAAAATGATTTTCTTTCTTCTTTTTTACTAATACAATTATCATCACACAACTAATGAGTAGTTAATATATATATGATATATGAGTACTAAAAACAACCCAAAAATAGCAGAATGATCAGTATAAATAGGGAGGTTGGTATGCATATGCTACTTGTACGATATAAAGCAAAGGGATTACTCGACCCTATCGACATTAACAAATGATCAGTATCAAATTTCAAAGGCTGCTTTATGCTTAAAAATGAAAATTATGACTTTGAATGATTTCTATCATAATTATCAAATCTATTTTAAGAATGATATTGTAAAAATAAAAAGTTATTAATTAAGAAGGCATGGCATGAACAGCTTCTGGAGGGATGGGTTGGATTGGGTGTAATAAATAACGTATGTGTTGGGGTTCACCGCCCACTCTTTCCGGTTTTTGATCGTCTTTTTTATAATATATTTTCTATATCTCCTTTTAAAGACTCGTACAAAAATTTAAAATATTTTTTTTTTATTTTAAAACATGAAACTGTCCACTTTAAAAGAATTTCTTATGCAAATGAAATGATATTGTCTAAAATTTTAGAATTATATGAATGATTAATAATAGATTAAAATTAAGAAAACATAATTAATATCATAAATGATTTTGAAAAATTCTATAGAATTATCAAAATAAAATATATCATGAATCAAATAATTTTCATCAAAATAACATTTAAAATGAGATAGAAAGAGTGTAACAAATGAAAAAATATTTATCATTTGAAAAGTAATAAATACATTAAAAAATTATAAAAAAAATTATAACAAATCAACCCTTTATTCTAAACTCTAAATTAATGACAATGATAAATTGTTAAAATATATTGTTCTGAATATAATTTTAATTATCATTTTTATTAATAATAGTAAATAAATCATACTTACTTGTTTAATAAGAGCTAGGAAAGATTTTTTATCTACAAGTCTAATCCGCTTATAATGCTTATCTAATTAATGGACTCACACTTATAATGTTGCTTGTTAAATTTTTTTAATTATTATTAAATATACTATATATATATATATATACATGAAAATGGTTTATATTTATTTAATTTATATTTCTTAAAAATATTCAAATTCATGTTTAATAAAAAAATTTATAATAATTGGTTTTAGTTATTAAAATTAAAATTTAACATGAACTAAATTAATTTAAATTATATAAGTACTATGTAATTAACCTATAATGTGTTTTGATTGTAAAAGTTATGCAGTTGGTAGTTCAACATTTATTACGGATTAAATATTTATAAATAATAAAATATGCTATATATGAATTAAATGGATTAATATAATATAAATTAAATATAATCTAAAATTAAAATTTATCAAATTTTATATATGAAAATATGATATATGAAATTCCAAGAAAACAACACACAATTTATTATGATTTGACATAAATTTATTTATATTCATTTTCCTAAATGTTTAATTTAGGTTTCCACTAATCCCTTCAAGATTACAGCAATAAACCTTATTATTTTATAGGTTTATACTTAAATATTTATAATAAAAATCAATCTCATAATAACTCATTTTTTAATTACAATAATAAAATCAAAGTATTGCTCTCACCAATCCAATATCAAATACAAAAACAAGCAATTAATGAAGCTTTTAGATTTTGAATAAAAAGAGAGGAGAGTTTAAGTGAGTTAGAATTAAGTTGCTTACTTGTAAAATGAATTTCAATAATAAATATGTTTATTTTTTTACAAAATCCTCTTACTCTTAACTATTAATTGTAATTTGAATTGTTATAATCATTAAAAGAAAAGTTAAAAATATAAATCATAAAATTACGTATGATCATAGAATGAAATGGTATGATCATATGAACACTCAACGTAAAAGATACTCAAAAAAATTAAATTTGAACAATAGTATTAGTATGGTTGCACGATCAACATAATATATCCATACCAAACATTCTACCTGATTCATATCCACATGACCTCATATAACAAGATAAACTTTGGTACACCTCTACCAACTTGTAATATATTCATACAAAAGATATTTTTCAATATACAATCATAAAATAATAGAGAAATTGTCACATCCGTACACATAGACCTCGTAGTATGGGTGTGTACATGACAATATGATTGAATGCATATGTGATATAGGAGGAAAAGATGTTAAGATGATGAATTTATACGATACATGTATTCATATTTAAATAGTGATTTGAGCTGTATTACTCAAGTAAAATAGGAAATAAAGTTGGTATTGATTTAATTAAGTGCATATCGTCATTTTGGATATTTAAAAAAAAAGCATGGAAATAGTAAATACGAGGGTGTGATTGCATGGATGAAGGTGTATGGTAAGTATGGTGTATCTAAGGTCTTAATTTAGTCAAAATCCCTTAATTTAACCCTCCTTCTTCATGTCATACACCCCTCTTTCTCTTCTTCTTCCTCTTCTTCCATTTTCTTTCATACCCAAAGCTAAGAGAGTGGATTTCATCCATTTTCTTACAAGAAAACATCCTTTAATCATTAAAAAGACCTAAACTCAACTTGGTTTTGTATTTGGAGGTGTTGACTGAAGTTTGCTTGTCAAATTGGTAAGTTTTGGGTTTTTGAGAAAAACTCCATTTATGTTGATTTAGGATGTATAAATGATAGATTATTCATGATTGATGTTGTATGATATATTTTGATGCACGAAATGGGTGAAATGATGGAAGCTTTGAAAGCTTCATGAGAGTTTTGGATTTTGATGGACATGGATGTGAAGTTGCTGTTTCTTGTTGGTAGAATGTGAATTGTGATGTTTTAGTGTGAAGGAAGAAGTGAGAAGTCATTTAGGATTGGAAATGGCAAGGGAAGCCGGAATTCAATTTTGGATTGCCGGAGTTGTAGTTTTGGAATTTGCCAGAATTTGAACCTACTGTATTTTTGAGATTAAAAC
This sequence comes from Dalechampia spathulata, assembly GCA_948192965.1. NCBI lineage: Eukaryota > Viridiplantae > Streptophyta > Magnoliopsida > Malpighiales > Euphorbiaceae > Dalechampia > Dalechampia spathulata. The sequence goes on from CANYBF010357546.1 coordinate 19,940, forward strand.
TTGTATATTTAGATTTAGAGTGCATGCTATGTACCATTGGAAAGCTCGAAGAGTCTACTTTCCAATGCCACTGACCTTGAATCAATCGGATGTAATTTGCTTGGTCAAATTATCCAAAACAGAAAGTAGGTTAGAGGTTATGGCTAGTTTGAGTGTTTGTCTCGGACAGTCAGATTGTAGAGACCATTTGGAGGTCTTAAACTTTGAGGTTTTGGACGTATAATATATCATTCGAAAGGTCTTTGAGTCTATCTTTCAGTAATCTAATTATTTTTTCAATTAAAGTTCTAAATCAAAAGTTATGCCCTACTGAGTGAGTAAAGGTCTGACTAATTTTTCCTGACAAGCATAATGAACAGTAAAACCTGAGAGCATTTCCAGTGACCTTAAACTATTTCTTTTGCAACACATCCTATACCATTAGAAATATATGTGAGTCTAGTTTTTAACCCAATTGGAATTACTCAATTTGGAGTTCTACAGAAAAAGTTATTCCATTTTTAGCGAGTAGAGGTCAGTTAGGATTTTGTGTAGAATTGTCAAAATTATGGGGAAAGTGTAGATTCATCAATGGGAAGGTGAATTATGTTCATTTTTGAAAGAAATTTAGAATTCCAAGGTGTTTAGAACTAAAGTGTGTTTTAGGGGTAAGTTGCCTTAAGTGAGTGTAAGGGAAAAGTGTGTTTATGGATTGAAATACATGTTTGATGCTTTTATGTGAGTAATGTGATAAAATGTACTTGTGTTATCTTGTCTTAGGTGAGGATTTGCC
>CANYBF010357848.1:0-10294 GCA_948192965.1 Dalechampia spathulata
GACATGCAGTAAGTGAATGTAATGCATGTGAGGCTATGGAACAGGTAAGTTTTGTGGGAAACATGCCACAAAGACCAGGTAACAACCCTTACTCCAACACATATAACCCAGGATGGAGGAACCATCCAAACTTTTCTTGGAGTAACAATGCAGGAAATATGCAAAAGCAACAACCAGCACCTCCTCAAACAAGCAATTTTGAGTCGAAGATGGAGAAGTTCATGGAGATGCTAGGAACGAAACTGACAAGCCAGGAGGAAAACCAGAGAAGAATGGAGACTAAATTTGATCAAATCACTAAGAATCAATCCTCCTCCATTCACAATTTGGAAGTACAGGTGGGGCAATTGGCAACAGCCCTAGCACAGAGGAATGCTGGAGGTTTGCCAAGCAATACAGAACCAAACCCCAAGGAGCAAGTAAACGCAATCCAATTGAGGAGTGGCAAGGAGCTTGTCAACAAAGGTAAGGAACCTGCTAACATTGAAGATGAATGCAGGTACGAAGCAGGAAAAAAGAGTAGCTATGAAGCAGGGACTTCACGAACAAAGGAAGAGACTGAGAGTCTTTGTCACGATCGTGACATTCAAAGTCACGATCGTGACAGAGAAGTTGGAAGGCAGAAAGAGCAAGGAAGTGTCTGTCACGATCGTGACATTCAAAGTCACGATCGTGACTTCAAAGCAGAAAAGAAAAAGACGGAAAAGGAACATGAACCAGGTAAGTACATGCCCCCAATTCCATTTCCGCAAAGATTAGTGCAATCAAAAGAAACTGAAAAATTCAATGCATTTGTGGAAAAATTAAAAAAATTAAGGATTAATGTGACCTTCGCTGAGATGATCCAGGATATTCCTAAATACGCAAAATTTTTAAAAGAAATCCTGGCACACAAACGAAAGATTGACGATACACAACCTGTCTCATTAACTGGAAACTGTAGTTCAATTTTGTCTAGTAAAATTCCTTCTAAACTACAGGATCCAGGGAGTTTCAGCTTGACTTGTAAGGTGGGAGACATGGTATTTAACAAATGTTTGTGTGATTTGGGTGCAAGTATCAACTTGATGCCATATGCCATTTTTCAGAAACTAGGTATTGGAGAGATAAAAACCACACCAATGGTGATACAACTAGCAGATCAATCAGTAAAGAAACCATTGGGGATCATTGAGGATGTGTTGGTCAAGGTGGACAAATTCATCATTCCAGTAGACTTTGTCGTGCTGGATTACAATGAGGATATCAATTGCCCCCTGATTCTAGGAAGACCATTCCTGAATACAGGAAGAGCTTTAGTTGATGTACATGCAGGAAAACTAACTCTTCGGATTGGTGAGGAACGGTTAGAATTCAGCATGAAAAAAGCAATGAAACAATCCATGGAAGGAGAAGTATGTATGAAAGTTGACATGATTGATGAATGTGTGACCACCGTTTTGGAAGAAGAAGTACAAAATGTATCAACCGTCGAGGAGGCTGAGGTAATAAGTGAGGAAGGTGGTGAATCATCCAAAGAAGAAATTTTGGTAAGAAATGCTAACCCTACTCCTCCGTCCATTGAAAAACCACCTGAATTAGAGCTGAAAACTCTGCCCGCTCATCTGAGGTATGCTTATTTGGGAGAAGATCAAACATTACCCATCATCATTTCTAATAATCTGACTCGTGTGCAGGAAGACAAGTTGCTCAACATGGTGCGTAAGCACATTCGAGCTTTAGGATGGCAATTGTCTGATATAAAGGGGATCAGCCCTGAGATGGTCATGCACAGGATACATATGGAAGAGGAAAGCAAGCCGGTTCGTGAAAGGCAAAGAAGGCTCAACCCGAACATGAAGGAAGTAGTGAAAAAGGAAGTAATCAAGCTGCTTGACGCAGGTATTATCTATCCTATTTCCGATAGTGAATGGGTAAGCCCTATACATTGTGTTCCTAAGAAAGGAGGGATGACTGTAGTGGAGAATGAAAAGAATGAACTGCTGTCAACTAGGACAGTAACTGGCTGGAGAGTATGCATAGATTATAGGAAATTGAATTCAGCCACTCGAAAGGACCATTTCCCCCTTCCGTTCGTAGACCAAATGATTGAGAAAATAGCCGGACATTCTTTCTATTGTTTCTTAGATGGCTATTCAGGATACAATCAAATTTTCATATACCCACAAGACCAAGAAAAAACCACTTTCACATGCCCATATGGAACATTTGCATATAGGCGTATGCCTTTCGGTTTGTGTAATGCGCCTGCCACTTTTCAAAGGTGTGTAATTGCTATTTTTTCTGATATGATTGAAAACTTCATGGAAATATTTATGGATGATTTCTCAGTGTTTGGAGACTCTTTTGAGTCATGCTTACAGAATTTGGAAAAAGTCCTCAAACGCTGTGAAGAAACTCATCTAGTGCTGAATTGGGAGAAGTGTCATTTCATGGTTGAAGAAGGAATCGTGTTGGGCCATAAAATCTCTAAGGAAGGCATTCAGGTGGACAAAGCAAAAATTGAGGTAATATCTAACCTGCCACCACCTAGAAATGTGAAAGGAATCAGAGGATTCCTAGGACACGCAGGATTTTATCGCCGATTTATCAAAGACTTTTCTGTGATGGCTAGACCCTTGACGAGCTTATTAGTCAAGGATGTAGAGTTTGATTTTAATGATGAACGCATTAACGCTTTCAATGTTTTGAAACATGCGCTTACAACAGCGCCGGTTTTGACAGCACCGGATTGGACTCTGCCCTTCGAGATAATGTGCGATGCTAGTGATTTTGCACTAGGTTGTGTTTTAGGACAAAGAAAAGACAAGAAGTTGCATGCAATTTACTATGCTAGTAGAACCTTAACTGGACCGCAGCTGAATTATACTACCACTGAAAAGGAACTTCTAGCTGTTGTTTTTGCATGTGATAAATTCCGATCTTATCTCTTAGGTTCTAGAGTCATTATTTTCACTGACCATGCTGCGTTAAAGTATTTGTTTGCAAAAAAAGATGCAAAACCAAGATTGATCAGATGGGTGTTACTGTTGCAAGAATTTGATATTGAAATTAGGGACAAGAAAGGAGCTGAGAATGCAGTAGCGGATCACCTGTCGCGACTGGAAGAGGATGACGTAGATAGCAAAGAAAGTACACCTATCAAGGAAGAGTTTCCGGATGAGTCTGTGTTTGTGTTGCAGACGAAGAAACTGCCTTGGTTTGCAGACATGGCTAATTATTTAGCCTGTGGTATAATGCCTTCTAATGTGTCGTATCAACAGCGGAAGAGATTCTTTGCCAACATTAAAAATTATCATTGGGATGAGCCATACTTGTTCCACCTGTGTGCAGACGGTATAATTAGAAGATGTGTTCCGGAGGAAGAAGTAATGCCTATACTAACTCATTGTCATGATTCACTCTATGCAGGGCATTATGGAGCTAACAAAACGGTTAGCCGGGTGTTAGAATGTGGATTCTATTGGCCATCAATATTCAAAGATGCAAAGGATTATGTACTCCGCTGCGATAAATGCCAAAGAGTTGGGAATATCTCCAAGCGGGATGAGATGCCTCAATCTTCTATCTTGGAGGTTGAAATATTTGATGCTTGGGGCATAGATTTCATGGGACCGTTTCCCACTTCCATGGGAAACAAGTACATATTGGTAGCAGTTGACTACGTGTCAAAATGGGCAGAAGCGGTTGCAAGTCTGACGAATGATGGCAAAGTAGTCGGAAAATTCATCAAGAAGCTATTTTGCAGGTTTGGTGTCCCAAGGACTCTCATCAGCGATGGAGGAACACATTTCTGTAATGCAAGGCTTGAAGCTCAATTAAAGAGATACAACGTGCACCATAAAGTCTCAACTCCTATCATCCACAAACCAGTGGCCAGGTAGAGGTAGTGAATAGGGAACTGAAAAGAATCCTAGAAAAGACAGTCCATACTTCCAGGAAAGATTAGGCAGTAAGACTAGATGACACACTTTGGGCATATAGGACTACATTCAAGACTCCTATAGGAACCACCCCCTATAGAATGATCTATGGAAAAGCCTATCATCTACCAGTGGAGCTGGAACATAAGGCATATTGGGCTATCAAGTACCTGAATTTTGATTTGCAGAAATCAGGAGATAAACGATTGCTGCAGCTGCAAGAATTGGAAGAACTCAGGCATCAGGCATATGAGAATGCAAAGCTCTACAAGGAGAGGATGAAATAATGGCACGATGCACATATTAAGGTAAAAACATTTCAAGTGGGTGATGATGTGTTGTTGTTCAATTCCAGGTTGAGGTTATTCCCTGGAAAGCTCAAGTCTCGATGTGTTGTTGTTCAACTCCACGATCGTGGAGTTTCCAGAAAACACGATTTTAAAGAGAAAATCAAAGAAACTATTCACTTTCTTTTCCCCCCAAAAATGTGTTCTCTCTCTAAAACCTAAAAACTCTCTATTTTTCTCCCTAACCGCTGCAATTCCTTCATGCATTTCGCATTTTCCATACTTTTAAGCCATTCAAACACCTTTTCACTTAGATTGCATCACATTCCAAGGTAAGTTTTTAGTTAATCTTTCATTGTTCTTAAAATTTCATGTGATTTTTGGGGTTTTTCTTGTTTATTTGTCTTTTCTTAAAGAAATGGTGAGGAATGCTTCTAATTAGGTTATAACAAACATTGCTAGTGTTGAATGACAATTGTGTTGATGATCTATGCATATTGGGTTGAGCCACGATCGATTGGAGGGAAGGGGTATTTTGAAACTCCACGATCGTGGAGTTCAACTCCACGATCGTGGATTTTGTAAATTTTCCTAAATGTGGAGTTTTGTGCTTGGTATTCAACTTAGTTGTTCCTTTATTCTTTGGCAACCATGTCTAAACGCATTAAACACCTCGCTAACCGCTCCAAGGCCAAGGGAAAGACCCCCGCCACATCATCCCAAACAGACATTTCCAACCAATTCAGGGCACCCTTTCCCATCTTCACCATGGAGGAAGGTAGGAAATACCAACAGGTATGCAAGAAAACCATCATCCTGCCTCGCTACTTTGATTGGAATTTGCTAGAGAAATTAGGGGTGCATGAGCCACTCAAAGCTCTAGCATTAAAACTAGGTTGGCGGACATTCCTTGTAGAGGAACATCCTGTGTACAAAGAGCTTGTACACGAATTTTACTCAACTTGTGACTTTGTGGGTAATAAAATAGGCAAAATTTAGTGTCGCCTTAGGGGTAAGCCTATTGAAATTACATATGATCTAATTGAAGAGGCAACTGATTTACCTCTACATGGTTTCTCCTCTAACCACCGTGACTTTAAGCCCAAAGCCTTTTGGTCTGCTTTAACAGGAGATGCCTTAGCTTTTGATACTCGAAATGCCCCTAATCTGCTTGTTAGAGACCCTACTCTGATACTGCTGCATAAATTTATGGTTGTGTATGTCTTTGCCAAAACTGAGACTAACAAAGTCTCGACACAGGAACTTTTCCCACTTTGGTGCATTCAACATGGGCACGATTTCTGCACCACCTTTCATCTAATGAAAGGATTCATGAAGATGGCTCGACCCTCGAGCATGAAACTAGGTCTAGGTCACACAATCACTGCCATTGCTGAATGTTTTAATGAAGACCTTAGTGATCTAACCAAACTGCCATCAGAAAAGTTCTCTGCCAAATATTTGTACGATGCAGGTATCATTGATGCTAAAGGCACTCAATTCTTGGGCTATTCTGACCGTAAAGGGGTCAAACAAAGGCACATTGAGATAGAAGAGGAGGAGGAGGAAGAATAAGAGCAGGATGGTGCAGCAGAAGGCACCACCACTCCATAAGAGCAGGCAGCTGCAGAAGAACAACAGGAGCATATTCCACAAGAGCAGCCAACCACCAAGCATCAGCAGCAGGATCAACACGATCAACAGCCATAACCACAGGGCCCAGCTCCATTTATCCCTGTGGACAACAACATGGAGGCCATCCTGCTGCGTTTGGAGTAAGGCAACATGGAAAATGCGGCTCACCTTGCTAGAGTGAAGGACACTGTACTTGCCATTCACCATGAGCAACGTTACCAGAGGAGGAAGATGCAGAAATTCTTTGACCTCTCTGGCATAAGTGTTCCCTCCCCCACCCCATCTCCACCGTCATCGCCACCCAACACAGGCATTTGACCCTCTCCTTTTCTTTTCTTCCTTTGTTTTCAGTATTTTCTTCTGTTTTACTCACATTGAGGACACTGTGTTTTCTAAGTGTGGGAACGTCGATATGCTTTTGCTGTGTTGTGAGTTCTATTTCTTATTTTTTGTTTTAATTGTTGTTTTAGTAAATGCATGTTAGTTGTTTAAACCTGCCTGTTGCATGACTTTTTGATTGTGTGGAAGTGTTGCATGAATGCATGACTATGTTGAATTGGGATTGCTTGAGTATGGCATGAGTACCTTCTTGGAATTGAGCATATATTAACCTGAGTTCACCTTGATTGGACTAGTTTTTCATTAATCTTAGTTACTCTCTAGGTGTGAGCTTGTATAACTATTTATCCTAGACATAAATTTGAACCTTCTATAAGCACACTATACAACAGAGCATAATTAGTGAGAAATGTTTGGATGCGAATAAGATGATTGACAATAAGTGGAGGAAAGGTCTATGGAACTAAATAAAAATGCAATGAATGCCAAAAGGCATTAGAGCCAAATGTTCCGCTGTCAACAAGGGTGCCCAAAAACTGGCCTTGATGACAAGAACAGCGCTAGTAGCCATTCGAGTGAAGGTAGTACGTCAAGTAACTGGGTACCGTCGCCAAAAGCGTGGGGTATTCGACGAGAAAGACCTACCTCTCGAACAAGGAGCCAAAAGTAATAAATAAAAACAGAAAAACAAGAAAAATAAAAAATAATAATAAAAAAAATAAAAAAATAAAAAAAAATAAAACACCATAGACCTCTCTAAACACAAAAATAAGTTGATCATTCTTACTTCAATTCTGGTGTCAATCATGAATTGTGTTGTGTTGAATAGTGCACTATATGAATGTTTAAAGCCTAATGTCTAGGATAAACATTTATACTTTATCATGACTTGGAGAATTGCTAGGATTATGAGGAACTATACAAGACAGGTGAGGAAAGTTAGTAATGATTGGGTCCAAGATATGCAAATTGCCATAAGCCAAGTTTTGATCAATTCTTTGTTTGTGTTGTTTCCTTGAGGACAAGAAAAAGTTTAAGTGTGGGAATGTTGATGTGTGTAGTTTAGTATTATGTTTTTGTTGAATTTTATGTAGTATTTAAGCTTTATTGTGTATGTTTTATTGTGTTTAGAGTATGTTTCTATGAGAGTTTGATATGTGTGCTAAGTGTGCAGTGTTAGGAAGCAAATAAAGAAGAAACAAGAAAATTTTGTGCCAGGAGAAGTAACTCCACGATCGTGGACTTCAACTCCACGGTCATGGAGGATGAACTAGAAGGGAAAGAAAGCTACTAGAATTTTCCACGATCGTGGACTTCAACTCTACGATCGTGGAATCAGAAAGAGCCATTGGGACCTTCCACGATCGTGGACCTCAACTCCACGGTCGTGGAGTGTATAGGATCTGTCGAGGGAAAGCTACTGGAAAAATCCACGATCGTGGACTCCAACTCCACGATCGTGGAGTTAAGGCAGAAACCCAAAGGAAGCTACTGGAAAAATCCACGATCGTGGACTTCAACTCCACGATCGTGGACCTTGAATTATTAAGTTAAATGGGGGATAACTCGACAGACGATTAAGGAGAGAAATGGGCGTCCATGTGAAGAAAGAAGACAAGAAGCACTAAATGAAAATGATGGGCAATGGAGTCTACATCAGAAAGGAGTTATGGGTGAAGAATAGCCAAAATATGCTCAGCTGGAAAGGGATGACCTATCATCCACCATAAAGAGGAGGACCACCAAATCTGAAAAGAGAGCTGAGAGAGGAGAGATCTGTGAAGAGTTAGAGCTGTCTAGGGTTTTCTTTGTTATTTTTCCTCTCTTCTCCATTGATTCTTGTATTCTTGTTACAGCTATGAGTGGCTAAATTACTCATTGTAGGATTTGACTTCAAGAACCCCTTGTGGAGTTAATTAAGTTTGTGCTTTGTTTATATTGCTGTGAATGTTTAATTGTAGAGTTTGATTCTGAAAACAACCTTTGCTTTATGATTGCAACGAGAGTTAGATTATAGAATGCTTGTTCATTGAGAGATGTTCAATTCCTAAAGGTTAGTTTTCTACTTGATAACTTATGCTCTGTAATTGCAACGAGAGTTGAATTGTGGAATTCTTATTCATTCTGGTTAGAGTAGTGTGAGAGAGAGATCTCCATGCCTTTAATTCCTATATGATTGCGTAATAGACTCCCTAATTCGTAAAGGAACCTGATTGTGACTAGGGAAATCCAGAGTTAGAATGAGGTTGTCGCACCCTAGATTTTGACTCTTGGTCTGATTAGGGTTAACCGGGGCAATTCCTTCACTGTCTGGCCCCTACGGGCGTTCCTGGTTCATTCTGGTTTGGTTTAGGGTTAGGTTCAGGGTGTCTAGGTTTGATTTTAGGGTTTTCTGGGGGTGTTTTTGTCATTTTGGGCCGATCGGGTATGTTCTTACCCGTTCGGGTAAGCTTGGCTTTACCCTTTCGGGTAAGTTTTGTTTTGCCCGTTCGGGTAAGTTTGTTTACCCGTTCGGGTATGTTCATAAAATAGTTATAATTTGTATTTCTGTTATTTTGGCGGGAGGAGAACAAAAAGTTAGGGTTTGATTTTTGGATTTTTCTCTCAATTTGATCCGAAAACTGCGATTTTAAAACATCTTTTTAGCTTGAAAACTAATTGAAATTGATTAAATTTAAGTGGATTGTGATTGAAATTAATTAGTTCTAATTGAAATCTCAAAAAACCTAACTAGTTTGATTAGTTTCAAGTTGATTTCCTTGACATTTTGGCTTGGATTGTATTGGCTGATTGGATTCAAAGCCTCAAGTTGCTTGGAGAACCTCCAAAGGTAATCATTTCAACTTTTCTTCACTTTTTGTTTTAGTTTTGTTGATTTGTATTACATTTTGATTGAGTTTTGTGTGATTTCAGTTCGTTTAATTGCTTTAGATATGATATAATGTGATAATAATGCATGATATTGACTGTTGATAATTCAGAGCATGATTAAAATTTGATTTGAAGTGTAGAATGCCTGATCTTACCCGTTCGGGTAAGATCATGCACATGACTTACCCGTTCGGGTATGATCATATGCATACTTACCCGTTCGGGTAAGATCAGAGAATTGACTTGAAATATTTTGATTGTCATGTATTACAGAGTGTATTTGTGATGTTTTGGTATAGGTTGCATGCTTAGATCATTAGTGTAGCTTGTATTTCAATATTTTGATTAGTATATGTTGTATGATTTGATTTGTGTTGTTATTAATGCATGTTTGTTGATTGTATGTTGTAGTTAATGAGTATGTGTTAATGATGTGATGTGATTAGTATGCTTGTATGCTAATGTGTGTGTTTCATGTGGCATGATATGCATTGTTCATGTGTTAATTAAAGTGTGATATGTTTGATTGCATAATGTTTGTGTTGTATGCCTATATTAATGTGTTTAGTTTATGAATGATGTTGTTTCATATGTCTGATGCATGTATGACTCATGGTGCATGTGTGGTATGTCATGTGATATTTAGTTACGTGTTTGATGTTAGTACATTTGCATGTTGTCTTTATGTCATGATTCTGCATTTTGTGTTCTGTGTTTGTGTATTGTTTTGTTCTGTTTTACGCTGTTCCCGCGGAGCGTTGTTTTGCAGGAGCACACCGGTGTTTTGAGTTGATTGGATCAGAGCATAGGCCCGGGACTCATTCGAGGCCCAAATCCGATGCATTCTGGCAAGATGATTCTGGAGCGTTTGGAGTTTTTATTCTATTATTATTTAATTCATTTGGTCGGGTTGTATGTAAATACCCGAGTTGCTTTATTTTTGCTTTTATTTCTGCCTTTATTTCTGCTTTCATATTTCTGCTTTATTTCTGCTCTTTACTGCTTTCATCCATGCTACATGCCTTGCTTTCCCTATGCCATGAAACCAGACTTAAATGAACTTCAACCTAACTGTGTGACTTGCGCTTTTATTAAAACCGGAAAAGTAAATATGATAATACGGAAGATAAGTAAAACCGAAATGCCGAACCCAACTCTGAAGAAATTCGGGCTGCTTTCCCTCAGCAGGAAGGCTCGGGTTTTTTCCTGACTTGTTTAGTTACTCAATTGAGTTAGCTA
>CANYBF010357911.1:0-21168 GCA_948192965.1 Dalechampia spathulata
GCCCAGCCCATACCTGGAGTAACATGCTCCCGTAGCATACACAATGACCTCCCGTATGGAAAACCACTGTATATACTACAAGGGATACCTGTACACATATAAATAGACGTCGTATGGGGACAACAGATAGTATGATGGTGAAATCAGTAAACAGAACCAAACATAACCCTGGATAACAACATACATTCAATTGAATGAACATATCTATAAACAAGTATATTCATTAATATACAAAGGTTCTGATTATAATAACCGTACAAACCACCACCAAACTATAAATACATTACTGCCTCTCTCATATATACAAGCTACAATACGAGGCTACAAAAAGAAAATATGCTCAGCTGCTCCAGACCACCTTGAGACAGGGATTCGCTGTTGAATCTGCCTCTCCGTTGACGTTAGCAATCACTGCTCTGGGCCTTCTACCGTAGGCTCGGAACCTGCGTTCATTAATTGATAAATGCTGAGTCGAAGACTCAGTGGCACTAGCTATCATACACGCATAAAACATAGATAAACATGTCAAGTAACAGGCAATACGATGTAATGTTATATTGTCCTGTTTTCTTTTCCTGTTCTGTACTCTCTTCCCTCTTTCCTTTTTCCCTTATTGTGCACAATATATTTCCATGCTGGATCCCTATGTACAGGTACTCAACTCCCGAAGGAGGACAATTGAAATCTTGGCCCATAGGCCCTTTTATTATGCCTATATCTCAAGACTTAACTCCCGAAGGAGGAAATATAATATAATATTCCATTATGGAATCCTATAATATATGATCCATCATGTCTTTCCTCATTTTCTCTCGCTCAGTTAGGCATTCACACTCCCAGATGTCATGAATATGCTAACATACAAGAGGATCAAATGGAATCTCAAGCAAGAATCATGAAACTCAACAGATAACAATCTCATGGCATCAACGAATATGCAAATACAAGAATTCCATCCCCAATCATCAAGTACTAAGCCATACTTGGCTTAAAAGCAATCAAAGAAGCAAAGAACAACTAATACTCAACAACACTAACTAGCACGAACCTGGTAGAAGTAAAGCTGCTAAGGTCTGATCATGTCTCTAAGCTTCTAACCTTGTAAAACCAACTCCGCTACGCTTAATAAACTAAAAGGAGATGAACTCTAGGGTTTAGGGACGTAAGGAAAGGGTTTAGAAGAAAGAAATGGAAGGACAGTCAAAGAAAAGTCTAAGTTTATCCTTTTAAAAATGGTCTTTTAAGTCGCGTACAGTCGTACCCAATACCCGTACACCCGTACCAACCGAAAAACCCTGATGGACTGATTTTCTTGCGAGTTGTCGTATGCCCGTACCACATTTGGTACGCCTGTACGACCCCAAAGTTACTGACAAACCTAAATTCCTGCGAGTTGACGTATGGCCGTACAACCCTCTGGTACACGCGTACGACCTCTAGAACCTCAATTCCCCTGTTCCCTCGAGCTTGGTATGCCCGTACGTCTATCCGTACGCCCGTACCGCATGCCTAAAATCAGTACATGCCTCCAATGAAGCCCTTAACTCTCCCCGAACCGGTGAAACACACTCCAAACCAAGCCTAACACATCAACATCACTGTCCCTTATCCAACTGAGAAGTCACACTTCCCACTAAGGCAACAGTGTCACATAATACAATCATAAATACAAGCATACATACATACATACACGTATACACATCATCAATGTATAACAAAACTCTTACGCATACAGACCTCTACCTGTATGCTAGTGTACAAACTACTAGGGTCTCAACTACGGGTGTAACACCAACTTGCTTAATGATGTTTCAATGTGAGACATTTGATTTTTTAGATTTTTAAATTTGGTTCGGCAACCTATTGGGATTGTTGAGTGTTAGTCACCAAAGTTTTAACCATGTCCTCTAAGGACATACATGATCCTTGCAGGTTTAAAATGCTGCTGGAAATTGGATGCTCTTGCTGGTTTAAGACTTGTGGCTAAATCCTGCATTACAGAAGTTAATTATGAGATTTAGGATTCAAGGTTTAAAGTACTTATCTCATGAACTTTCCTCAGGGGGTTTCGCTAGATACTGAATAATTATGCATTAGCTGCCATGATCGTTATCAAGTCTTATGCATCTTATGGCATTTTATTTACAATTACACCACTACTTATTACATCTTTCATTTTTCACTCAATTGATAACCGTCCCTCATAAAAATATTGGATCAAGTTTTACTCAGATTAGGGCAGCTCGCTTCGTAGGAAAAAATTTATCCAGAAATTATCATGCCATCTCATCTCATATTGTAATCATGTTAGACGACAAGTAATATAGCCAATCTTTTGTTGCATCTGCAAGAGAAAAAGGAAATGCCCTTAGTATAATTTGTTTTAAGTTTACACCTTATGATTTCATGACATTACACACTACATCCAATTCTTTTAAATGCTTATAAAGATCATCATTTTCTAAGCTTTCAAAAGTGGGTAACAATTATATAAGTCTAGATTTCAGTTCTAAGAGAACTATCAAGTCCTTATAGGTGATACATAATGAGGTCTGATATATTGGCATGACAAACATTTGTTGCAGAGTCTGTTGGTTAATAGCTATGACAACTTTGTTAATGCTTTTGTTATTTGTATTGTTCTCGCTAGCTGTTTCTTTAAAAGTGCTCGAACTCTTTGATACAAAGGTCAAATTTCTGATTTTTACCTCCTTTCTCGATTTTGATGTCAAAGCTCAAGTTACCTGTAGAAGATTGAGTCATAAAATAAAGAATCAAAGAACGTTAATCGATCATCCTCAGTAATAGTGTTAAAATATGATCAAGTGTTGAATCCGTCAAATTAATTCCTACCTCTAATCATAAAAATATAAACAATTTTACAATTATGAAAGAAGGGTAGATTTTATAGGGATAGGAGGATCCTTTGATTCTTTGCAAAGAAATAAAATTAAAATATTTTAAAATCGAAGAGAAATAAAAATAAAAGAAATAATAAAATTTAATTTGAAGAAAATCAATATGAGGAACTTCCCAACCAAAAGCTTGCAAAAACATTGATTGTAAAATCATGATCATTAACTCAAATATAGTCCAATGGTAAATTCATTAAGTCAGTTATAGAACGCTAAAGAAAGGCTTTACATATACCAATTCTTCCTTAAAATTAAGACAACTAGGAAGTAGCTTTATAATCACCTCTAGCCCTTGAATAGACATGGTGAAAATATATTCGTAATTAGTCTTCCAGAAATCACATAAAGAATTAGAAGAACCTGACTCAAGTTAACATTTAAGAACTAACTCTATTATATTTAAACTTGGTCGCTAAAACTTACAAAGAAATTTAAACATCTTTTAGTTTACTTAACACTTTGATTGCTACTCTAGCAAGTCGAGTGACAATTTTGAATCAAAAAATTTGCATAACAATATGTAGAAATTAGAATTATGCAACAAGCCCTATTTACACACTTCCAAGAATTACAATGGTTTTATGATTTACCAAATTAAAGCGAATAACAAAATATTATTAGAATTAAATCTGTTTTGATCTTACATGATTCACAATAAATTATTTGTGTTGCTTCCAATTAGGAATATAAATTATCTAGCCAAGCATCATTGGCAATAACATAAAATAATAAAAGAAATAACTTTTATTAATAGAATTAAAAATGATTCACAAGAGATGAATAAAAAAAATCAATCTTCTATAATGGAAATAAAGCCTCCCATTTATAGAAATTGGAAAAACTAATAAAAATAAATAAATAATAATTAAAATAATAATCATATCTTCTATTCAGCTTTTCTAATATGATCTCTATCTGAATTACAAAATTCAAACTTAACAGCTTTGGTTGCTAGACACCATGGATTTTTGTTCTTCTTATGCCTGCAAGTTATGATTATAAGCACCTGATTCTTGCTTTTTGATAAAAACTAAGGTAAAAATGTCATTCTAACTATCTTTTTACTTTTTCATTATTTTTAATTGCAAAATACAAAAACAAGACCAAGTCAACTGTTCTAGCAAAATTCTATACATAAAATAGACCTTTTTATCTATGAAAAACATGCAATTTGGCATTTAATCAAGGTCGTTGCATTGTCAAAACATACACAAACAAATATGACATAACCACAAATAACACATATAGCAACATAATCACAATCACAAACATCACATAGACATCACCCGCTAGAGTGTGAGCGAATGTGAGGAGAGATGAGAGTTGAATATGAACATAACTACTTCTTTTATTCAATAGGAAGAATCGATACATGAATCTGATCCTCATGCTCCATATGTAGGCAGAGGGGATAATCCTACATAAACTCACATCAAAGATAAGCTTGACTGAGGTTTATCTCATGATTAGCTTCTGGAATGCCATCCAAAGCTGACTAGTCACTCACCCCTAAAGAGCATTAGGAGCATAGTTGGGCCTGGCAGGAGGAGACATCAAAGTGCTTCTCCTATCACACCCTAAATTACATAAATAAATAATAAATATGAAATGATTATACTACCCTTTATGAATACAAGAAAACCTCCAACCTTGACACTCTCCCCCACTTAAATGGTCGATGACCTTATTAATTAAGCCCTCCTAAAATCTTCAAGGTTATTTCTTAGAGCCCCTAGAAATCGTAGAGCTCCAATAATCCACCAATCCCCCTATTTCTCTAGACCCATTACAGATAAAACCTTCTACTTTGTAAAATTATCTACATTATCATCTAAGCTCTCTACCATAATGATAGTTGTGGCTAAGTCCGTCATCCTCTGCCTTTATAACTCACTTTTAACCAATGGCTTCAACCCTTCTAAAAATTGGCACACTTTATCTTTTCAACCATATTAGGAGTATTCAAGATCAACGTTAAAAAATCTTAGACATACTCCCAAATGGATGCAACCGGTTGAAGTTCAACTAGTCTTTGCCTTGCATTGAATATCACATTCTTTGAATAAAACTAAGCTTTCAACTGCTTTTTGAAGGCACTCTAAGTGTTAATGGTACACTTCCTCTATGAATCTCCTCAACTTTGGTTCTCTACTATAACTTAGCATCCTCCTCCAAGTACATAGGAGTAAACATCAATCATTGTTCATTAGAGCTAATCTTGGTCATTTCAAAATACAACTCTAAATCAAATAGAAAATTATCAATAACTCAAGAATTTTAAGCTTCATTGAATATCTTCAATCCTATACTTTAGTTTAAGTAACTCCACCCTCATTTACTTGTTCAGACCTGATAGAGTCTTTTAAGTCATTGATGTTCTCTTTCAATGCCTGAATTTTCTCATGTAACACATCAAAAATAGATTTTTTATCCTTTACCCAAGCTTCCATAGACTCGCCTATGCTCGCTTAATCTTTCCTTACCTCAATCATAAGTTGCTTCAAATCAGCAATGGACATTATCCTCTCTAGCTTCATTATCCACTTCTCCACACTAAGAAAAGTACTAGTACCTGCAAATGTTCCTTTATGGATAACCTCAAGCTCTATTGATCGGTCACTAGGGAATGAAAATTTTATTAGTAACTCCTCTACCATTAATTTCATTCAATTCTCAAGTGCCTCAATGCATGCTTTTTCCATATGAGAATTATTTCACTTAGTCTCAAGTTTTAGAATTCTTTTTTCAAGTGCCTCAATGCACACTTGCCTAACATTCCCCACATGGGTGTTGATACGTTTAATATGATGTTCCTCCACACGTTTCTTAAGCACCTCAATGTGAGCTTATTTTGAAGTCACAACATTAGCCATCAACATGTTTCTTACATATCAATTAGAGCTCTGATACCAAGTGTCATGTATATAGCTCAATGCTCTTCCTCTCTATCCATACCATGCTTGTTTTGGACGCTACCTTAGTAAGTTAGTCTATCTGTTAACTTATCATAAAAGGAAAAGGAGTTAGTTCCTAAGTTGAGGTCGTTGCATTATCGAAACATGCACAAGCAAGTAGAATATAACTATAAGCAACACATATAAAAACACAATCACAATCATAAGCATCACCTGTTAAAGTACAGGCAAACATGAGGAGACATAAGGGTTAAATATGAACACGACTACTTCTTTTATTCAATAGGAAGAATCAATACATGAATATGATCTTTATGCTTCATGTGTAGGCAGGAGGGATAATCCTATACAAACTCATATTGAAGACAAGCTTGACCGAGGCCTATCTTGTGACCAGCTTCCGGGATGACATCCAAGGTTGACTAGTCATTTTCCCCTAAAGAACATTAAGAGCATAGTTAGACCTGACGGGAGGAGATATCAAAGTGCTTCTCTTATTATACCCAAAAATTACATAAATAAATAATAAATATGAAATAACTATACTACCCCTTATGAATACAAGAAAACCCATGTAAATACAAGAAAACTTTCAATCCTAACAGTTGCCAATACTTCCTCCTCCTCTCCCTCATCCTTTTTTTTTCTTCTTTATTTTACTTTCTCCTTATTGTTTGTCCTTTTTTTCTTCTTTTTCTTTTTATTCTTCTTTTGTTTTTTTTATATAAAAAAAGCAAAAAATTATATCTATCACCTTCTCTTTTTCTTTCTTCACTCCTATTAATTTTCTTCATTATTGTTATTTTAATTTGAAATGTTCTTTTACCATTTTACAACTTGTTTGATTTTTCATTAATTATTATATGATAGATGAATTTATTTACTGATATATATCAAATTTAATAATGTATTTAAATTTTTTAATATTTTTATTTTTAAAATTTTGGATTTGAGATTTATCAAATATTGACAGTTGAACGCTTGGAATATGGAACATGAATGGAATAATTAATTTGATTAGATTAATTATTTTATTTTGTTATACAAAACCACAACAATAATGGATTAAGCATGTTTGGATATATTCTTCGATCGAAGAGTTTGTCACAACTTTGTTTGGACATGATTTTCTTCTACAAAACAATGCCTTGAGGAATAGTACAAGAAAATATTATTTCTATAGGAATGTGATTAAATATTATTTAGTCTACAATAACGTATTGAATTCATTGTGTGATCAAAATTTTAAAATTTTTCCAAAAATTTAAATAAAAAAACTTAGAATTAATAATAATGGTAGACAACTCATTTTGAGAACAAAAATTATAAGTTTTAAGATTAAAGATTTCAATTATTTTAATGATTTTTAAAGAAGAATTATATGAGATTTTTTTTCAACTAATTAATTTTAAAATTATATTATTTAAATTATTAATTTGATTTTTTTTATCATTTTTATTATATAGCTATATTATTAATTTTTTAATTTTACCTTTCTATTCTTCATTTTTTTTCTCTTCTTTTTCTAAATATTTCTTCTTATTCTTCTTCTTCTTTTTCTTCTTATCTTGATTAAATTCATTCTTCTTTTTCTTGGACCAAAGGATCAAGTCCTCAATAAATATGTATGATGACTGTAAATTCTCAAACTAGATAGATTGAACAAAAATCCTGAGGAATCCTAACGAAAAGTACTTATGCCGATTGTAAAATGCTTCAAAGAATTTATTGTTATGTTGTTGATTGTGTCTCCATTTTATCCAAATTACCTCAGAAATTGTTGCACACATTTCCATAACTGCCACAAGCCCATGTCTTAAAAAATTAATTTTATAAACTATTCCATAAATGATTAAATTAATCTTTAAAAATTAATTAAATAACCTTTAGCTGAGTTAGCCACAAGTAATTAATTAATTAGCTAATGATCAAGTATTAATTATGTTAATTATGATTCTTAAATATCTAATTTATCTAAATTAATTAAATTAATGTTTGGATCCAACACTAAGTGTAGATTTTGTAAAAAGTTGTGCATATTAATTAATTAAAATATATAATGATTCTTCTTTAAAATCTCAAGGAGATATCAATCTTCCCCTTTCAAATCCTAGGAAGATTTTAGGATTTAAACAATGAATCTCGTCTCATGTAGAGGGAACAAATAATTAACTAAACATTTCAAAAAATTACTTTTGATTATTTATCTTGAACTAACACTATATGCGTATCTGTGTTTCTTTCCTATTTTATCTATAATCTTTTGGATTTATCTCAGTTTTTTATTTGAATTATGCATTAATAGATTGTCATCTATAATGGCAAACTTGTCCTCTTCTTTGTCCTTGTATTAGAGATCATAAAAAAAGATAGAACATGATAATGATTCAAGTTAACTTAATTTTAAAACCACAAGACAAATGCTTTAATATTTCTGACCATTATGATAATCTTATTGCTTAGTTAAATTAACAAAAAAGATATCAATTAATTCAATCCAATCATTAATTGAATGAGTGATCAAATCAACCTCAACAGACAAGATCACTAAAATATTCTGTTCAATACTAATTAATAACACCAATTAAAGGCCATTCTAGAGACATGCATAGTGACTTCGTCTAGATAAATTTTGAGAAATTATAAAAAAAGTCACTTGTGACGTACGCATGTACATAAGTTTCTAGAAGCAGGCCAAGCTTTAGATAGTTCGATGGCAGAGGCACATGCATGCATGTCTATTTCTGTCTCAATCTCACGGGAGACGAACCCTCGAGCAACATAAATCTCGACTTTTGAATATCAATAAAAAAAAACCAAAATTTATTTAAACTTTTTTTTTTCATTTATTATTGAAGATTTTTGTACTTAAACATCTAAAATATCTCTAGGAGTTAACAACTCATCAAATACCTACCAACAACTAAACACCCTTCGTCACAAATCAATGTTTCTCTTTTTACTTTTTAATATTTTTAATTCTATTTTAATATATTAATATAAATTACTAAGAATTAATGTTTTTTAATTAAAAATATTTATCAAAGAACTTCATTTTCAGCGCCAGAAAATCAAATAACAATATTAAAAAATTATTATCCAAAATTTAAAATATATTTACTATTGAGAGTTAATTTCACCTTAAATTATGAAAGAGTGTTATTTATCCAAGCATTAAAAATTGATAAAGAATATTTAAATTTCGACCACTCAGTTACATGAATAATTTTATTGTTGGAAAAAAACCATCCATCAAAGCTTTTCTTTTATTATTTTAATTAAATTTGATGAATTCGATAATTATCATCTACATCTTTAAAGAGATCTCAATTTTTCATTATACGATAATAATAAAATATAAAAAAAAATAATTGAATAATTGAATACTTCCAAGTTAACAAAACTTATTATCATAATCTTTTATATTAACCCTTCCATATAAATTTAAAAAATTACACTCCACCTTTTATAGAACTCTAGAGAATAAACTGGAAAGTAGCGAAGTGTTTTTCAAAGTTTATGAATGCCAATTGATATTTATGCTCGAATTATTATTCAAGCTGACATTTTTCAACTTCTTCTTGTGTTTACTTGCATTAATTTTCTAAACCTAACACTCAAATTTATATCATTTAATTAATTTTCCAACTTTATTTTCAAGACAACTTTCATCTTTATCTTTTTTAATTACTGTACTTTTCACATGAATACAATAATTTGTGTGGTTTGTTTCCTGAGCAATTTCCTGCTTTAGTGTAAAAAAATTTCAAAATTCCTTGTTTGGCATGAATGAAAAATAATTTCCTATTTTATGTATTTTTTGGGTTATTGTCACGTTAACTACATGGGCTATAACTTAACAATAATAATAATAATAATAATAATAATAATAATAAATGCATAACTACTTGTATTATTATTATTATTATTATTAAAATTATTAATAATCTATTTTATAATCATTAAAATATAAAAATAGAAATTATTATTATTTATAATCTTAATTTCATAAATTATTAGTAATAATTACATCTAATCATTTTTTCATCATTATAATATAATTATTTCATTTTATTTGATAATGTTATTAATAAATTAATAATATTATTTCATTTTATTATTAATACAATTATACAAATACTACTCGTATCAATATTATTAATTATCATACAAATAAAATGAAATAATTATATTCTAATGATGAAAAAATGATTACATGTAATTATTAATAATAATTTATGAAATTGAGATTATATATAATAATAATTTATATTTTTATATTTTAATGATTATAAAATAGATGATTAATAATTTTAATATTAATAATAATGTAATATTTAAGATTATATTATATTAGTAATAATAATAATAATAATAATAATAATAATAATAATATTATTATTATTATTATTATTATTATTATTATTATTATTATTAGTATGTATCATCAATTGCTTGTTGGTAAAACTAACGATCATGTTTATATATATTGCCACGTCACTTAGGTTTATAACACGTCATTTAACCGTCAGTTAAAATGATAATCAATCCAAAAAATCAAATTGAGAATTTATTTTTTATTCATACTAAACAAGAAATTTTAAAATTTTTGCACAGGAAATTTCCCTATGTTTAAATTGAAAAGCTTGCACTTAGATGCATGCTGGTCCGTCCAACGCCTCTGACCTTATTGCAAGAAGGTCTCATTTAACGTACCTGCCACCGGCCCCACCCGCCGCCCTCTCTATCCGCTAACTTCGGTACCCAAGGGATTTCCCTCACATGCTGAAGAAAGAAAGCCCCCAATATAAGTAAGATTAATTAACATTCATTCAAAGCAAAAAAAAAAATTGATGAAATTCTTTTTTTAAAATTATTAACATGACATGATATTTGAAATTTGATTCTAAGTATTTATCATATCAATTTATTTGTAGAATATTTATTATTACTATTTTTAGAAATATAAAAAATTATCATTACACCTTATTTAATAGTTTAAGTTTTTAGTTTAAACATTCTTTCACATGATATTATAGACTTTCTAATAAAAAAATTTTTAAATTTAATCCATATAAACTTTATTTATTAAATAATAAAGTCATAATACATCCGTAACCCCTAAACTTAACATATTTTTTCATTTTTCCCTTCTGCTTCAACTTTTCTTTTATTTTAATAAATCAACTTATTTATTTGTACACTTTAAACATCTAAACTTATCATAATTTTTCAATTTACCTCATGAACTTTAATTATTACCATTTAGACACCTCATTTTTACTTATTATATATCTTTAATTTTTATAAAAATAATAAATTTAAAGATTAAAAAATATTAAATATAATATATGTATTACATGCACCTTAAATGAAAGTGAATTAATAGCAATAAATGTTAAAAAGCATGGGAATAAACAAGTTGAAGTGTTGAAATGGAATTAATCAAAGTGAAAGGGGCAAAATGAAAAATCTATCAAATTTAGAAGGTCATAAATGTATTATTAACATAATATATTTGTGACCCCTAAACTTGACAGATTTTTTATTTTGGCCCTTCTACTTTGATTTGTTTTATTTTAGTTCTTCAATTTGTTTATTCATATATGTTTGAATACATGTTGCAGTTAATTTACTTTCATTTAAGGTGCGTATAATATATGTATTATTTTTAATCATTTTTAACCTTTAAACTTGTTATTTTTTATAAAAATTAAAAGAATATAATAAGCATAATTAATATGTCTAACTGATGAAAATTATATATTATGGAATAAATTAAAAAATTATAATAAGTTCAAGTGTTTAAAGTATATAAAAAGTAGGCTGAGGTATTAAAATAAAAAAATAAAAAAGAAAAAATATCTTAAGTTGAATGATTAAGTATATGTTACATCTTATTTCTTTTTGACATTTTAGAACAAATAAATCCGGAAAAGATTAGCCTAAGACTAGTTATTGTCAAATTATAACACTAACAAATTTTAGTCTATCTTTAATGATTGGGATTACTGAATTTAATATCTTTTCCAAATTGGCAAGCCAAGTAGAATCGATAGGAAGAGAATATTTCCATAAAGTGTAAAGGAAAGCAGCGACTTGGCGTGTAATTTTGCTGCTACATTCCACAACCAAGTGGCCATTTTTTGTACTGGTTTTGGTTCTTGCTGCACTCATCAATCAATCATTTAGCAAGCATGCCAAAACTGACCATTCTTCATTTCTATTTTGACTCTTGTCTCTATTATTACTGTCGACTTTTCTCTATTTTTGATGCTCCTTATATTGTATGGATAATATCTATAAGCAACTTGTTTGCGTTATCAAAATTACATAAATGTTAAATGGATTTGACATATTGTTATAATATTTAGACATTAAAATTCAAAAAATTTCAAGCACTTAAATGATGTAAAATCATACATTTAGATACTATTTTATAAGTTTTCATGATATGTTTTATAAGATTAGATCGGTAAAAAGTATTTGAATGATAACTTTTTATTATTTTAGATATTTTGAATATTAAAATAATATAAATCAAAAAGTTAGAAAGATAAATTAAGCAATTTTAATAGAAGTTTGGAAAAGGGTATTTTAAATAATTTAAAATATCATATACATTGTTAAATCAAGTTTTATCTTATTTAATTTCAATTCATTTATAATTGAATGAATTTGAATCAAATTTTTTAAAATTTTTTTGACATATCATGAACTTAACAAATATAAACTATAAAATAAATTATTTCCTTTTATTTTAAAAAATGAAAATTATTAATATCAATATTATATTTTATGATTTTACATTAATAATTACATTAAAAATATATTTATATGATTATAAATTTATGTATTATATATCTAAAATTAAATTATTTCTATATAAATTAATGAGTTAACTCATAAATTTTTTATCAAATTAATTCATGAATTTAAATGAGTTAAGTATTATCTAACTTAAATTTAGCTTATTTATTAAATGAGTTTTACTAAATAAGAGCTTTTATTGTTGTTTGTACGATAAATCTGTATGTTTGGTTTGTTATTAAAATAATTCATATGTATTTTAATAAAAATTATGTTTAAATATTCTTTTTAATGAAAAATTTATGTCTAAAATTTCCTTTATATTAAAATTAGTATTTAAATTAAATAAAATCAGTCTACTCATTTACTTTTTATATTATATACTTATTAGAAAGATATAATTATATATTTTTATCTATTATTATTATTCTAAATATAGTTGATATAATTTTTCCAAAGATAATCCTAAATTTACTTACTTTTTATTTACTGTGTGTTAGTATACCTAATATTATCAACCTAGTATTCTCTTTGTTTTGCACACTTAACATAACATACTTCTTTTGATGTATATATTCTAAGCATCAATTACTTAATCTGATCATGATTGGAGAATGATCAAGATAAGATACATCATTTTGATCATTTGCAAGTATTATCTTTTTTTAAATTAATATATCTCCTAATTCATCAAATTAATGATATAATTGGTAAATATATTTTGTAGTTGTAAAAATAACTCATAATAAATTTTATATTTATAATAGTTTATCCTACAAAATCTATCTTCGCACATATATAGATCATAATTGTAGTATAAAAGATGTCGATTTCACAAGAATTGATGTGTCGACTATTGTTAGTTAAAGATTTATAATCAATTTTTAAGATAAGATTTAAAAATATGCTAAACTACTTTATAAAATTAATAATTAAAGTAAATTGAGATTTCTAAAGTAATTTTTTATTTATTAAGGTTGAATATTCAAATAGAATTTCATATGATGGTAGACAAAAAAAAATATTAACTAGCATCTTTCAAGAACTAATTAACTTATTAGAATTACTTAACTACCTACTTCAGTGGTAATTAATTAATTAAAATGCATTAATCATTTTTATTCAAAATTAATCCTTATGAGTTAAATTCCTATTTCAAAGTAATTCACACTCATGTTCATGTCATGCTATCAATAATTAACTCAACTTCTGATATAATTAATTATCTAAGACATATAATTAAGTAAGCTCAAACCCTAATTATATTCATTAAGCATCATGACATCACATCAACAATAAATATCAACAATATATGCAAAATCACCATCAATTGGTAAAGATTCAAACTAATTCATGATCAACTATTCAATCTCTAATGAATTTCTACTCATAATCTATAAATACAAATGATTCAAAGATATTAATAAAAATACAATTATAATCAAGATTGAGAAATGAAAAGATAACAATAAATTTGATTCTTTCTCCCTCTTTTGATTATCGACCTTCAAACTTTCACCTATGTAAGTATGAAGTGGAAGCATTCATGCAATACTAGGCACACATATGGCCTATTAGTGCAACACTCTATTTAACAATAAATTTATCTGAATATGATATGATAGGTGAGATCTCTAACTTACAACAAGAATTATTGATTTACAGAAGCTATAAGTTTCATCAATTATTTTGTAAGTTATATCTAATATATCTAGATCTGGTTCATAATCCAAAAGATACTAGTATTAAAATATTATATATTCAATAAAGAAATTAGAAAGTATTCTAACAATGAATATTTTGAAATATGTAGGGGATTGTTGGGACTTAAGGTGAGAGGTATTTCAAAAGTCTCTTATCCCACATATAAAAATAGAGATTATTTTTATGGTTTATTAATCGAGAAGCATTCTTGGGCTTTTAAGGACTTGGTAGGAGGTAAGACCTCGTGTACATGAGAACTTAGATCGAAAGTTCAATTCGGGTGAATTTTCACCCCCTGCATGCTAGCATCGATAATTGCAAACAAGTAATTTGTAAAATAATTTCACATTCTAACAAAATAATTTCAATCAATACATATAAACATACTTAAAGCATATAAATAAATAAGGTAATTAATCAATATAATTAGTTAAATTAAATAATTATTTTAATCTTTTAATCTAAATATAATTAATGAAATGTTTAGCATGAATTTGAGAAAATTAAATGCGGGTGTGCCAGAGGTTAAAACCTCAATTAATGCGCCAAGCGATGAGAGTTCCTAAGCTCCTTGGAACAATTTGCTTGGACGTATCTAATAGCTTGATCAAAATAGCTTAAGGAATAATGGTGTAAAGAAAATAGATTAGAAAAATGAAAGAGAAAATTATTGTTTTATAATAAAGTAAGAACAAAAGAGTAGTAAAATGAAGAAACTTTGATTATATGAACAATGAAAAACACTATTGCTGAAATCTAAGGATTTTTTAAAGAGGTGTATATTGTTGAATTGTTGGTACAATCAAAGTTTCTTCATTTTATTACTCTTTTGTTCTTACTTTATTATAAAACAACAATTGTCTCTTTGATTTTTCTAGTATATTTTATTTGCACCATTATTCCTTAAGCTATTTTGATCGAGCTATTAGATACATCTAAGAAAATTGTTCCAAGGAGCTTAGGAACTCGCATCCCTTAGCGCATTAATTGAGGTTTTAACTTCTGGCATGACTGCATTTAATTTTCTCAAATTCATGCAAATAATTTTGGCACATCCAGTGGGACCTGCATAACAAATGGCTCCCAAAACTCACAGTGCTTTAGGCAAAGAAATTGTCGGGTCTTAAGATTTAGAGGAGGTTCCTACTGCTGTAGGATTAGAAGAAATTATTACCGTTATCGAGGAATAGGCTGACAGAGCTCTATCTCCAAGAAGAATTCACATAGAAACCTTAGGGGCACCAGTAAAGTCATAGGAGAAAAATCCAGGGAAACATGTTGTTACAGCTAAAAAAGTGGATATGTTTTTTGAAGAATTCATGGCAGGATTAAGGAAGTATGTAAGTAAGGCTTTAAAGGAAAGCATGGTTGGTGTAGCCGCTTCCTTGGGAAAAGTTATTGTGGAAGGTTTAGAAAAAATGAGTGCTAATATGAATGATTTACAAAAAGAGATCCAGCCTTTTAAAACCATGAACAATTTATGTTTCAACATGAACAAAGTGGTCAAAAAACTGAATATCCCTCACTCCCCATAGTCTACCTCAGTTCAGAAGGTCAATTGAGTGCTTTACAGATAGAATTCAGGTGGGGTACTCGAGGGGCAGGGAGTCGCTGTTCACTCAAATAAAGAAGTTGGAGAGTCACAAGGGCTGAAGAAAGGTATCTTCCTCCTTATAGGAGGGATGACAACGGCAATAGGACTCCATAGGGTCAGATAAATGGGAGACCGTCTGTGCTACTGCATTTGATTTTTGCTACCACTAACCCGTATATATAACCAGACCAATATGACATAGAAGTACCTCTAGGCAGAGACTCAAGGGGCAATTTACAAGGATTGAATAAGCTTGCTACTCAAGTCTTTCACTCTGATATTCATAGAGATATTATTAATATTGAGGCTGTTAGAGAAGTTATGCAAGAGCTATATGATCAGGCCTGAGATAGTTGGGCTGGCTAAAGTTCCATAAGCCATACCTGGATGTTATAGATAAAGAGAATCCATACCCACGTGGCTATAGAATTCCAGATTTTGCCTTATTTTCTGGAAAAAATGGGCAGTCTTCCATGGAGCATGATGCTAGGTTCACCATTCAATGTAAAGATTTAGTAAACTATAACAACTTTGATTTTTTCAGGTTACACCTATTTCCTAATTCTTTGATTGGTACATCATTTACTTGGTTCATGACGTTGCCCAGGAATTCACTTCAGACTTGGCAGGACTTGGAAAGGTAATTCCATACTCAGTTTTTCAGAGCTAAATTGGCTGCGAAAGTCTCAGAATATGAGGATTTGCTGTGAGAAGAAAACCAAAGGAAGAAGGCTACCATGGGCTTGTATTTTCAGGAAATAATGGATTCAGATGTAGCTATCACAGACCTTTCAAGTTTGGGATCCTATATATATCCCTCTCTTGTAAAGAAAGTGCCAGAGTTATGGAAGAAACAAGCTTCTTTTTCACAACAACCATAATACACCTTTGAGGTAATTAAAATTGAAGAAATTTTTGATTTCTTATTAAAAGAGGAGGGATTAAATTGCCCCTTAATCATAAGTTGCTATCCATGGAGGAGCAAAAGGGAAAAGATTACTGTAAATTTCATAATTCATAGACGCACAATACCAATGCTTGCTGGATATTTAGGAACCTAATCCTAGATAGAATAAACAAAGGGGTATTGAAATTTTCTGAGAAGAAGGAGACCATGATGGTGGATGAGGATCCTTTTCTAATGCTAGTAGCTGCTGCCATTGTAAACTTACACTCTTGGTTGAATAGCAGTAGGTTCAAGAGGTAAATGCAGAAAGAGAAGCCTAAGTCCCAAAAAACTGGTGATACAGGCAAACTTGTTTGGACTCCTATGAAGACATTCATGGGGTTTAAAGTGATTGAACATGAAAGGCATCGTAAGGCAGTTGTCTAGCAAAGGTTAGGAAAACCTTAGAATGTATGGAAAAGAGGGGATGATGTTTCCACTTCATAGTAAAAAAAGCAACAGAGGAGAGTGAAAGAAGAGAAGTAACCTAGGTTTGTAGTTCCTCCTCTCATTCTTGCAGGTAAATGATACAAGTTATGCATAAGAAGTTTTTTGAGCCTCTTACAAGGATATAGAAGAGAAGATTGCAAAGAAAGAAAGCAGTTGAAAGAAGGAGCCTTTAATTAGAAAATGAATCAAAATTCAGTCGAGTGGCTACTGAAGATGCTAAAACAAAGGAGGAAGACACTGTTAACACACATATGCATGAAGATAGTGGATCGTTTATAGTTTAAGGTATTCCTATCCCCTTAAATTCCACTACTAATATGATAACCTTATCGTGTGAGTTTATGTAGAGGAGGGAAGAGGAAGAAGTTCTTGAGGTTCCTAAAGTTGGTACAAATATAGTAGAATATTACACTAGGATTTCAATACAGGTGTTCGATCCTCAAAAGCCCAAAAGAGTTGTATTCGAAAAGCCAGGAGAGGAAATGATTAAGCATATCAAGCCTCTTTACATTAAAGTGAATATGAATAGAAGACCTATTTCCAGGGTACTTATTGATAATGGTTCAGCTGTGAATATCATGTCATCCACTATAATGCATCGACTTGGATGCACTGAGGATGACTTGATTGAAACAAATGTGCAAGTCTAAGCTTTTAATGGAAAGGTTTTAAAAATGTTAGGCATCTTCCTTGTGGAACTTACAGTAGGATCAAGCATTTCACTATCAGCTTTTTTCATTATTAACTGTAGTGCAAACTATCAGGCTTTATTGGGAAGATATTGGATTCATGCAAATTGGTGTGTTCCATCTTCCTTACACTAGTTTTTATTGCTATTAAAGGGGAATGATGTGGAGATAGTGTGGGTTAATGACAGGCCTTTTTAAGTGAATTTAGATGTAATGGATGCCAAGTTTTATGATCCTTATTATGGACCAATCAAGTTTTATGAGCAAAAGAAGAATGACAGATCGAAATTTGTCTATATATCGGAAGAAAATATGAGATCCCTCTAGAGAAAGTCACAAAGAGAAGTGACACCTATGGACATCGTGCCTTACGGGCTGATGAGTCCAATCATGACCATGGAAGAGGTTAATGATTAAGTACTCTTTAGAAGAAATGGTCGTAGCTGCAGCAGCTTCATGGAAGTGGAAGTTACAGTAATTATTAGAGCAGTTGGAGGGAGAAATGAAGGTATCAATGGGGCTAAAGTGATTTTTTAAAATGAAGACGACAATATGAAAGTGGAGGAAATTTGGATAGAAGATCTCAGGGAGGCCTCTTACAAGTTCAAGGATGAGGGCCTAATAGTGTTGGACCCTTTAGAAGAAGTAAACCTGGGGTCATCAAATGCCCCGAGGGTGATATACATTAGTTCTACATTGAACGAAGATCTAAAGTAGTAAATTATAGCCTTGTTAAAGGAGTTCAAAGATTGCTTTGCCTAGGATTATGATAAGATGCCAGGTCTTAGTAGAGATGTCATTAAGCACAGGTTACCTATTAAACCTGAGTTCAAGCCTTTTTAGTAGCCAGCTAGGAGGATGTCCAAAGAGGTGGAGCTCAAGGTAAAGGAAGAAATTGAAAAGCTACTCAGACCTAAATTTATAACGCCTACAAGGTATGCTCGATGGCTTTCAAATATTATCTATATTGTCAAAAAGAATGAAAAACTGTGTGTCTGTATTGATTTCAATGACCTCAACTTGGCTACTCCCAAGGACGTATATGTGATGCCTATGGTGGATATGTTGATTGATGCTACTTCTAGGAATGAGTTACTCTTATTCCTAGATGATTTCTATGGTTACAATCAAATCATGATTGCAAAGGAGGACACCCATAAAACATACTTCAGATACCCGGGCTCGATTAGAACTTTCGAGTCGCTTGTTATGCCATTTGGTTTCAAGTATGCTAGAGCTACCTAGAGCATGTAGAGCACTTGAGCAAAGGCTTTTAGAGGATACAGATGTACAAGCTAAAGCTTAATCTGCTCAAATGTGCCTTTGGGGTGCAAGCTGGTAACTTCCTTATTTTTAGTGCACAGTAAGGGAGTGGAGATAGATAAAAACAAGGCCAAGGTAATCAATTTAGCTTAACCTCTAATAAATAAGGAGTTGTAGAGATTTTTGGGCCAGGTGAACTATTTAAGAAGATTTATATCCAACCTTGCAGGCAACACTAAGGAGTTTTCCAATCTGTTGAAATTGAAAGAGTCACAAGAATTCAAGTGGGAAGAAAAGTATTAGGTGGTTTTTGACAAGATAAAGGAATGTTTTTCTAATCCCCCTGAGAGTGGGCATACTATTAAAATTATACATCTCTGCCACTAGTGAATCTATGGGTTGTTTGTTAGCTCAAGATAATTCCACAAGTCATGAGCAAGTGATTTACTATCTTAGCAGGATTCTAATTATGAATAAGCAAAAATATTTACTGATTAAAAGGCTTGTTTGGTGTTGTTCTTTGTATGTATTAAGCTACATCACTATTTGATCAACAACCGAGTATATGTTATTTCTCCTATAGATATGATCAAGTTCATGTTAAATAAATTGCTTATAACTGGCAAGGTAGGGAAATGGTGTTTAGCCCTTGCTGAATTTACTCTTATCTATTACCCCCAAAAATCAGTGAAAGGGCAGGCTTTGGCTGATTTTTTAGCTGATCATCCATCCATTAAGCCACAGAATGGTTCTTATGAACTCCTAATTTTTAGTGTTCATAAACAACCTTGGGAGTTAAAGTTTGATAGTTCTAGCACAAAGAGTAGAGTAGGAGCTGGAGTGGTCATTACCTCACTAAAAGGGACTAAGACAGTGTGAGAGTCGCACATCCCGGACGTGGGAATGCTGCATGCTGTTCGGCGTGAGATGCCGTGGTGCTTGCTCTCGCGAATATTAACCCCTGAGTTACTACAGGAACTAGACAGATCACGTCGAGAAAATAACGTGGAGT
The DNA here is from genome assembly GCA_948192965.1 of Dalechampia spathulata. Lineage (NCBI taxonomy): Eukaryota > Viridiplantae > Streptophyta > Magnoliopsida > Malpighiales > Euphorbiaceae > Dalechampia > Dalechampia spathulata. The sequence goes on from CANYBF010357911.1 coordinate 20,299, forward strand.
CGCCACCCGGCTCATCTAATCAACTCAATTGAGCAACTAAACAAACCAGGAAAATGTAAACCCGAGCCTTCCTGTGCTGGAAAGCAGCCCGAATTTCTTCAGAGTTGGATTCGGCATTTCAATTTTATTTGTATTCCGTATTATCATCTTCACTTTATCCGGTTTTAATAAAAGCGCAAATCACACACGATTAGATTGAAGTTCACTTAAGTTCGGTTTCATGGCATAGGGAAGCAAGACATGTAGCAGATATGAAAGCAGATAAAAGCAGAAATAAAAGTAGAAATAAAAGCAGGAAATAAAGCAATTTGGGTATTTAATACAACCCGACCAAATGAATTAAAATAACAACAAAATAGATCTTCAAGCATTCCAGAATTATCTTGTCGGAAGTCCACCGAATTGGGCCTCGATTGAGTCCCGGGTCCAAGCTCTAATCCATCAAGTCAAAACCCCGGTTTGTCCCTGCAAAATAACTCTCCGCGGGAACAACGTAAAACAGAACAAAATAGAAACACAAGCACTAAGATGCTATATGACATGACATGAAATCACATAGCAATGTCAATACCACAACATGAACATGCAAGCAAACACAATATCCATACAAACATGACAACATACCAAACATGTACTAAACATAACATGCAAATGACATAACTATGAATTCACATGCATAACATGAAACCATAATACATGACAAGCTATAACATGCAAACATACTAAACAACATGATAACATGATATCATAACATGAATACATGACAATATACTAAGCATGAAATCATCTTATATGAATACTATCCTACATGCATACTATGACAAACACATACTTAACACACTAACATATCATGCAATACTAAACACATAT
>CANYBF010357915.1:0-14130 GCA_948192965.1 Dalechampia spathulata
CACATTTAATGATCCCAAAGTTTGTTAGCAACATTAAAACCATGGATTATATGGTCTGCTAGAAACAAACTAAATAAATGGAATAATTACAAAATTAGGGATTTTATTTTTTATTTTACCAATAATTTTAAATCTCCATAAAAATAATAAATATTCTTGATTTTTCTTACTATAGACTTATAAATTGTTATAACTCAATTTTTTAGGTTACTCATGTGTTGGTTTATTATTTTTATTTTTTTAATTTACATAATCAATCGTTAATTGATTGACTCATTATATAATTTGGTTGAAATGTTATGAGATAATAATGCTGCAAATTAGCTCTATTTTGTAAAAACCCTTCCTTTTATAATGAATAATGGGTTATGAAATTTAGGGTTGTGTATCTGAGAAATCATAAGAAATTTGATATAATTTTAGTCTTAATTTTTGGCCCATGAGTAAACCAACAAAAGATTGCCAAAAAAAAAAAATCAATATCAAAACTAACATCTAGGCTAGCAAGTTATGAAACTCTACTATGAAAAGAAATCATAATGAGTATTTTTATAAAAGATACCTAAGATTGTTCATATCACATACATTTTAGGAAACAATGAAGAATAAAATGATGAATGACAATTTATATTTATTGAGGATAAAAACTACAGCTGCTTATAATTTACAGAGTTTCAAAGAAGCCTTAATTGAAACGAATTTAATCCCCAGACGATTCAACCACGTTACTTTGATTTCTCCAAAGTTGATAAACTAACTTTCACCTTTCTCGACTTTTCGTAGGCTAAATTATAAGATTGATATGCTGAATGGGAAAAATAAGATTAATCAAGAAAGAAAAAAGAAAAAAATTAGTTTTATATAAAGAAAACAAGAAATTTGATTACTAAGATATTTATTTAAATGATGAAGCAAAATATCTAAGAAGGTAGTGGAGGTGGTGAAGAGAATGCAATGGGAATGTATTGGAATTAGTTACCGTAAGGATTTGGAAAGTTGAGTTGTAGTTAAAAAGGTATGGATAAATAGATATTATTTGTTTTAAATGAATTTTAAAATTCAAACACAACAATATAAAAACATACAGTGGATTGAAAGTTTGGCAAAATAAAAACTGAAAATTTAATTATTAAAAGTAAAAAAATAATTAAATGCAAATAGGTCCAATTGTAATGTCTACTTAGAATAAACTTGAGATAAATATAAGCAATAAAAGAATTTTTCAATTTTATTGTTATTTATAATAATGCATATTAACGTTGACATCATTATTAGATTGTTATAGTAAATGTTATTACATTATTATTATATATAATTATTAAATATCATAAAAAATATCATTATAAATAAAGTTATTATAAAAATTTTAATAAATATAAAATAAATGCCATAAATACTAAATTAAAAGTAAGGTTTATTCCAAAATGTTACAAGAAATAAAATATGTTATGATATTTGTAAAAATAGTTGTTTGAATCAAATTTTGATAACTTAAATGATATTTATTTAAAATGTCATTAAAAAAATATCACTATAAGTTATTTTTGTTGTAGATGCCCATGCATTCTTAAAGGTTCAAGGAAAAGACCAAGTAAAAATTGATTAGTTCGAATGAGATGAAAAATTAAAAAACATATATATGTTTGATATGTTTAAATATGAAATTAATTTGCATTAATTTATCTGAGACTTTGTTAAGCCATTTTATTGTTTTGTTATTTTGTTTTTATAGAAAAAAAAAACTGACAATCTTGTAAAAAGTTTTTCCTCATTGGGTATTTGTATAAATACCCTGAACACATAATGATGCCAGATTGCAATCATGGTCCCAAGCCTAAAAGATGTGACAGAGGCATGCATAAAGAATCTCTTGAAAGACTCGTTCCTGTAACTAATTGTTACTATATTACAAGGATCATGCATGTTCACCCCACAAGGAATCTTTCGAGCGAAACGATCCCTAACTAATTTCTTGTTTTATTAATATTATATTCATCTCATAACTCTATGTAATAAAATAATGATATGGGATTATTTTCTTTAAGATTTCTTTTCTTTTCTTTCGGCAATTAAAAACCAAAAAGCATATGGCCTCTCCAATTCATTTTCAGGGAAAAGTAATAATCTAAGAATTAAAGAAACATGACCATAAAAAAAAAAAATAAAAGTAAAAGTAAAAATGCTCAATAAGAATTCATCCTTTTAATGAGTTAGTTGGCCACACAAGCATGAAAACAATAATGGAGTTCCATACCCATTTCCATGCTGTAACAATTGTTCTGTGTTGGATCTTCTTGCCCAAGTTGATGGACTTAACTGGGCCTGGGGAGCAACCTGATCACCGTCAAACAGGGAATTCAGATCTGAACTGGGCAAAGCTAATGGCGAAAAATCATCAGGTCCATATAAAATTTCATTGTTATTCCTAGAAGCAGATGCTGCTCTTCTTTCTCCTTCAAGGAAGTGACCAAGAGAAGAAGCAGTAGTGTGACTATTGTCAACGGCATCGGTGGTTATCCTTGAACATAACGAAAACAACCAAGGTTTTGGCTTGCATATGTTCTTCTGGTATCTTAGGGTCTCTGATGATGTTCTTCTTCTTCTAGTTGATCTTCTTGAGAACTCTAAAATGCTTGAAACTCCTATCAGACTACCAAGTGTGACGCTTTTGTCATGGAAGAATGATCTAGTGGACTGAAAATATACACGAACCATATAAGAGGATACCACTTCAAACCATGAAAACAGCTCTATTCTGTTTATAGAAATGGTAAGGTTATAATACTGAAATTTGTGTGCAGGAATGGCGCTGTATAGATTCATGACTAAGAACCAAACAGAACTATTCATGCCTGAAATTCTTCGAAGAATGGGCGTTATTAAGAGCAATGGCAACACAAAATGGAGGGTAAAAGGAATATCTATAATAATGGATTATGTTAAACCTAATTCAATAATCAAAGGAATGAGACTATTGGATAGCTGTTGCAGTAAAACTTTGAGGGAGAGGGGAAGAGAAGTAAACCTCTGTGTCAAGATCCGAGGAAGAATCAGTGATGGAGGTAGGAGGAGAATTAGTTAGTAGAGTACTAAATGATAATGATCCATTGAAATCTCGATTTCTCACCAGCCCAACTCTGGCATTCACCGGTCTTAGCCCAAGTGGCCACCCTTCTTCCTGCATTTCAATATCAAAATGATCGAAACTTAAATCTCATACATATATCAGGTAATAGATTAGATATTCAGTATAGATGTAATACCTGCAGAGCCATATACGAACTTGTAATTATGAAGTCTAATGAATGAGGTCACTTCAAAGAGGGATGTATACAATATAGTACTGAAAAGAACAAAAGAAAAAGATGAAATCGATAAATTTGCAACAAAAGAGGCAGGTAATATGCTGCTTTTCACATGCTGCTGCCATATTAAGCACGGTGTCCAACGAGATACAAGCAAGTGACAGTAGATAACAAGTGAAAGCATCGTATTACCATTTCTGAGATTGGTTTAAGAGGGTGAGAGACAAAATAGATAGTGGAATCGAAGGAGAGGATAACGAATAAATTTTGAATAAAGAGAGACATTTTGTTGCATATGGCAGAAGGAAAGAAGCAGGGAATACTTGCTTTGTCTTTTCTTTTCCAAACAATATAAGTTTTAATTGACAGTTCATCGCAATATTTCCTGACAATTCTCGTCTGTGGCCTGCATAATCAACTATATTTCCTGACAGTTCATCACTTGTTTTTAAAAAAATAAAAGAGTAAATTTAACCCATTTATTATTATTATTTAAGTTACTTCATATTAAACATATAAACCAAATAAATCAATACAGTTATATATAAATAATTATTAAAAAAATTTATCTAAATTTAATTTATACAGTGATATGAGAAAAAATGTATACTTCTGAACCCTCACTCTTATGATTTTTAACATATTTTTACTACCTTTTCATCTCAATTCTTATATATAATTTATGCATTTTCATATACTTTTGTATTTAGCATAGTTTATTTAATATTTAAATATTTTCTTTGCATTTTACATGTTTTATCCCATTAATTATAGGATTTTACATTAGTTTGATCATATCATTATATTTCATACATAATAATCTTTAATCATAGTTTTATCTTATACATACTTTTTTTGTTTTGCCCTCGTGAATACATATTTTCATGTAAAATTCATATACTTTTCATGTTTTGCATTTCTTACATTCTTTTCCATTTTGCATAAATTGACTCCTTTAACCATAAAAACTCACATTTTTATCATAATCCCTTAATCTTTGAAGATTCGCTTTTGATCATGATCCAAATCCATTTTATTCTATCTTGAAGTGCATGAAAATATGTTGGTTTATGTTTATAAGTGTTTTAGTGTTCAATTCATGCATTCTTCATGGTTTTAGCATCAACTTGAGTTGAGGTGATCTGACTTAACTTAAGTTCCTCTCGATCGGTTGGCAAATTGTGCTCCATGTTCTAACTTGACGTGAGTTAAAAGAACTTGACTCAAGTTACTTTTGGCATATAGTTTTTCAACATGTCAAACTTTAACTCAACTTGAGTTAACTTGCAGAGTTAGAGCATGTAAAAATATGGTTTTTCCACGTGTTTATTGGCAGTTTTATATCCATCATTCTTGATTGATATACCATTTTCATTTCATTCGTCATTTTTCTTTCATCTTTTAATCATTCTCCCTTTTCTTTTGTCATTAGCTTAAAGTTTTGCTAGGGATTTTCTTAGCAATTTTCATTTCCTTCTCACTAATCTATGTAGCTTCAAGGCAGATTCAAAGGATTTGATGATTGAAAATTAAGAATCAATGTAGAGAGAAAGATAAAGCTTATATGAGTTTTATTGTTTTCTTGTTCTTTCTTAAATCTTGATAGAAATTGTATTTTTGTTAATACCTTTGAATTATTTATGGTTATGGATTATGAGTAGGAATATATTAGGGATTAGATATTTAATTATAAATAAGTTAAGGTTTTTATCAATTGATGATGATTTTATATATATTATGATATTTGTTGTTGATTTGAACCATGATGCTTAATGAATATGATTGAGATTGAGCTCACTTAATTATGTTTCTTAGATGATTAATTGCATTAGAAGATGAATTAATTATTAGAATGCTTGATATGAACATCAGTGTGGATTACCTAGGAATAATAATTTAGCTCATGAGGATTAATTTTTGGTAAAAGTAACTAAAGCATTTTAATTAACTAACATGATAGAAGTTAGTAATTAACTAGTTTTAATAGGTTAGTTAGACCTTGAAAAAGGATAGTTTATATTTTTATTATCCACCTACACACAAGTATGATTTCATTTAATATTAATTATCATTGATTGACCATATCATATCCGTTTTGAATATTCAACCCTAATGCTTGAAAATTGCTAGAGATATCATTTTTTAATTTTAATTGTTAATTTATTTTTTATTTGAGATAATTTTATATAGTTGTAATCCTTATTCGAAAGTTTATTTTTAAATCTCTAACGAACACATAATCCTTGTAGGACCGATATCCTTTATATTATGATTGTGACCTGTATACTTGCAAAGATGTATTTTATAAGATAATCGATTATATATTTAACACTTCTTGTGGACTAATTTTGCAACCATAAAAATGCTTATCATGTGGTTTAATGTAATTTATCTATTTTGTTTTAAGATTTAAATTCAAAGTAGTCTTGAATAATGTTTAAAAAAAAAGGTGAATTGAGCTTTAAAAGAAACTTTTAAAATAAAAACTAGAGTAAGAAGCAATATATTAGAACAATTTGAAAGCAAATGCAATAGGAATATAAAAACAAAACTTGAAAAACTTTTAAACAAACTTTAAATAAAAACCAAAGTGAAAATTTGAAAACAAATGCAATCAAAGTACTAAAAATTGAACTAAATTTTTAAAACAATAAGCTCAAAAATAATTTTAAAGATGCAGAATTAGAACAAAAATAATTTTTAAAACAGATGCATTAAAAACTCTTAAATTAAATAATGATGTTCTTACCTTTGATAAAAATAAAATATAAGCATAAATCTGAATTGAAATTTTTTTAAAAATGGTATATTAAATGATCAAAGAATAAGAAACAATAAACTGGTAAATAAAATATAAAATAAATCAACAAACCAATCATTCAAAAGATAAAATCAATAGTATGCACAAGCACCACAGTTACAAGAAAAGATAAAATATGCACAAGCGATTTATAATCATTTAGTCTTAATATATACATTTACTCTCGTAAGTTGAATGTTTAAGGTTTCATTATGAAAACATCAACTATGCTAAATTTTTAATTGGATAACTTGAAATCTCTAAATTTTATAGCCTAGCTTGAAACTTATTCAAATTTTACTAGATTTACTTGAAAATCTCTTCAAAATTTTTGTAAGCTAACTTGAAAGTATTTTCAAGTTTTGAAGATTAACTTGAAGCCTTAACTAATAAATAATCACGTTCATACAAAAGCTTAATGAATGATGATTCCAGTCCTCTAAAATTTTTTTTATGAAAACTCTCACTCAAACTCAATTTAATGTTTTATAAAAATTTAAAAGCTGATATTCAAATGAAACTTGGAAAAGATAATTATATATTCAATAAAGATCAAGAAATGCAATTGCTTTCTTTCTTTGTATTCCTTTTATGTTGTGTAAAACAATTTGAATTCAAAATTATTTATACATAAAAGTATAAACATTATAAATATTTTAAGTGACAAAAGTTCAATAAAAGGGCTTATAAAAAAATTTCAAGTAATTTCTAAAGGTTGCTTTTAATAAATGTTAAAAACAATAAACTAATTATATGAAAATAATATTGTCAGCTTTAAGAGTAGTTATCTATTTCAAATTTATTTTTGAATTTTTAAAGATAGAGTTTAATAATATAAAAAGCTTTTAGAAAATAAATTTTGGTTTATCTAAAATAAGAATATCTTTGAAAATGTGGTTTGGAGATTTTCTTTAAAATTTTTTAGCAAAAAATTTTAAATACTTTATTAAAAAGCTTTCAAAAGGATAAAGATATTCTTCAAATCTTCTTGAAGCTTCATTATTAACAAAAGAAAATATTTGTAGATATATACATTTTATATAAATTTATAGATTAAATATATTTTTAATCTATAAAATTATTTTATTAATAATTATTTTAATCTAATAAATAAAATATATTTTATAGATCAATTAAATAAATAATTTTGAATTATAAAATAATTGGATTAAATAATTATATTAATCTAATAAAATAATTAAATTTTAGATCAATAAAATGTTGCACTTGACTCTATGAAACATATTCTTGTAAAATGATTAATAAATCTTTTACTAATTGAAATCCATTAATCACCCTACAAATGGTACGTAATGTTTTTTTGAAATCATAAAGTTTAGTATAATATATCTTGACTATAAATATAACTATTAGATTCCTTTATCTATGTTCTTTTTGTAATCAATTGTTCAAATAAGCATATGTATAAATTCATACAATCATGGTATGCTATCTTAACAACCAATGCATATGTCATTTATTTAACATACAAGTAAGTCATACATTTAACCAACTACTAGATAGTTTTAGTATTCACAACTCATATACATGCATAAAATATTTATTGCCTACAAATTATATAATGATAGTTATATAAATAAAATTATATGTTAAGAATATGTTACATAGCTTAAAATATGAATTCAAGGATCATATACAATTTTTAAGCATTCTTATTGCACTGGTACCTTATTGATATGAATGCCCCTTAAAACCATTATTATCTATATTCATTAAAAAGATAAATGTTGAGTATAAAACTTAGTAGTGATTAACAAAAAGTAAATTGTTAATAAGACTTATTTCAATTGTTATACTAAGTATAACTCAATAGCATAAATACTTAATAAAATTTCTATAGTAATATTTCAAAGATAAAATTTAATAGTTAATATAAATATATAACAATAGGCAAAGTATCATAAAATATGCTTATTTATCAATAATTTATTATATCATATAACATCATCATATATTGATCATATTTCATTTCATATATCATTATTGTAGCAATGATATGTTTTATGTCAAATGAATGCAAATATGTATTCATAAGCCTTTTATTATACCTATCAATCTTATTTTATAGGTTAATTAATATTAAGCATAAACCTATCTTTTCCTTACCCTTGTTTGCTTATGAGATAGGGATTATAATTCTCATATGCTCAACACTTGATATACCTAAAATTCGTAGTGTATAAATTATATTTTTATATAGACATTTAATTCATATCACATATTATTGAATTCATGTGTACCTTATAAATTTAAGCATATATAGCTTCCTTAGTTTGCTTATCTATATGATGCATATTACTAACTTTAGATTGTTGGCATATTCATATATCATGTAATTATTTCTAATACCATTTAATACAAGTACCATTAACCAACCATAAGTAATAATATACATATATGTCACATCCGCATTCATAGCATCCTTACGTGTTTGCATTTTATGCACGACTTAGAATGATTGAATGAATGATGCATGAAATACATGAATGCATAATGATTTTATGGATGCTTTGATACAGAACATAAGTTCTGAATATGTTATGGATGAATGCAATTCCATTAGACATGAAAATTAGGGAGGAGAGACATGAAATGAAGTAAAAATGTACATGGGATGCCTCTTTAATATGTTTTTGGTGAATGCTTTAAAGGATACTTAAAAGTGAAAGTCACAAGTGAAAAGCAATGTTTATGCATGATATAAATGTTATATGATGACAAATTATATGTTAGAATGTAAATTAGAAAGTATAAATGAATTGAGAATAAAAAATAAGTCAAGTTGAAAGTAAGGGTATTTTAGTAATTTCACTTAAAAAGAGGGGATATTTTAGGAAATCAAAAGTATGTATGGATGTATGGCAATATATTCATGTATGCTATGCTTTTTATGAAATGAAAATCACAAGAAATCATTAAAGAAAATGGAAAAGAAATGAAATTAAGAAAGGAACCAGTAGGATGGTGACAAGTGTCACCATATGATTGGACCCTTTTTTGACTCTTCGATTAATTAAAATAAAAATAAATATTTAGTAACGGAGGAAGCTTAAGTTGGTAATTCATTTCCTCCCCTCTTCATTTTTGAATTCTGTTCCTTTCCACCTCCTTTCTATTTTTCCAATTCAAAGCTAATACATTCTTAAGGTAATTTTTGATGAAATTTATGTTTTTAAGCTTATTTTTACCTAGTTCTTCTTGTATATGCCCTTATTGCTTGCTCTTGGTTGTTGGAGTTTATGTTCTTATAAGGTGAGATTTGACTATGATGGGAAAGTGGAGAATAAGTGTAGTTTTTGATGAATTATTGATGGAAGATGAAAAAGGAGGTTTGAATACATATGTTTGATGCATTTTTGTAATATTATGTGCATGGATTTGAATTTTGTAAAAACCCTAGGTTAATTATGTTCAATGAAATCTTATAATGTTTTACTATATATGTATGATGTGAATTAAGTGAGGAATCATGAAGAAGGTGAAGTAAAATGCATGAAAAGTGAGTTAGTAATGAGAAAAATGATTCAAAATGCTTGCTACCCAAATTTTGCACTTAGATAAAATGACCTTTAATTTTTGGTTTGATGCCTTGACTCATTATATTGTGTATGGTAATGATGAATTATGAGGTTATAATGAATAAATAAAAGTTTGAAGGCAATTGGAATGGAATTGCAAAAGTTATGCTTAAAATGGTGTCAATGGGGCAACATGCGTGTGCCTTTGTGTATGGCTGCCTTAAGTGGTATTGTGGTGCATGAATGTTAGAAAACATGATTTGGTCATGTGAGTAACATGTAAAGGTATGTGTATCTACATTATAGCAAGATTTTAAGGTGATTAAGTACCATGAATAAGACATGCAAACTAAGTGTATATAACTTGTTGAAACCAAATGGTAAAAGGTAGATTTAGGGGTTTACAGTAATTGCATTTTGAAAACCTTAATGTTAGAGATACAGGATGTATAATATACCATTGTAAAGCACTTTTAATATAGTTTCCAATGGTACTAATCTCATAATTTTTAAAAGTCATTTGCATAGTCTAAAAATTCATGCTATTTTCATGCTCTAAATACGCTCGTTTCAAGTGACCTTTAAGCAAAATTCATAAACATTCAGCAATTTGATGTTTGGATGCTTTAAAGATTGAAATTTTAGGTGGATGATATATAATTAGAAAGTGTGGTTCAAGAATCACTCAATTTGGAGGTCGTTTACTTAGTCAAAATGCTTCCACAAAGAGAATTGTTTCATGAGATAAAATGTGTATACACTTGAAATGCATTCATACTTTAGCACCAAAGTAATTCATTATGCAATTTTGTTTTAAATCCTTAAATGTACGATCCTATATTTCTATTAAGGGAAATTAAAGAGGTACATATCGTAATGTAAATATGAGGTGATGTGTGTGATTATACATTATGTTTTTAGATGTTTAAGTGGTATTTATGCATTGATTTTATTATGTTCTGCTTTGATTATGTTGTTTTTAGTAGAATTTAATGTGTATGTTGAGTGTGTAGCCTTAGGATGAAAAATAAGAAGAAACAAGAAGTTTTCATGCATGAAGAAGCAACTCCATGATCGTGGACCTCAACTCCATGATCATGGAATGGGACTCAAGGAGAAGAACCTACTGTATTTTTCCACGATCGTGGACTTCAACTCCACGATCGTGGACTTCATGGAGAACTGATTAAAACCTACTGGCTTTTTCCACGATCATGGACCTCAACTCCACGATCATGGAGTCAAGACCAAACTCAATGAGAAAAGCCACTGGAGCAGTCCACGATCGTGGACTTCAACTCCACGATCATGGACTTCAACTCCACGATCGTGGACCGAGAATTATTGAGTAGAATAAAAGAAATCAAAAGTCAAGAACAGTGGGATCCATAGTAGAACAATACAAAAGACCATTAAAATGGCATTCAGGGATAATGGGAGCCAAGTCAAGAGTCATGGGTAGACAAGAAGAAAAATAAAAATCATTAAGGAGTACTCAGAGATAATGGAAGCCAATTCAAGAATGATGGGAGAAAAAGAAGAAATTGGCAAGAAAAAGAAAAAAGGGACTCCTCTACTTGAAGCCAAAAATTGAGTTGGTAGTGAGGATGTATAGAAAGGGGCCAGTGGAGGTGGTAAACAGAGAGCTTAAGAGAATCCTAGAGAAGACAGTCAATGGTTCCAGGAAAGATTGGGCAGCAAGGCTGGATGACACACTATGGGCTTACAGAACAACATTCAAAACCCCTATAGGAACTACCCCCTATAGGATGGTCTACCTATGGAGCTAGAACATAAAGCATATTGGGCTATCAAATACCTGAATTATGATATGAAGAAGGCCGGAGATAAGAGACTACTACAGCTGTATAACTGGAAGAGCTTAGGCATCAAGCATATGAAAATGCTAAGCTATACAAGAGGATTTTACCATTTCAAACTCCATTTTCCATCAAAATCCATCACCTTCAAAGTAAGATTCTCTCATTTTCTACTCTTATGTTTGAGGTTTCTTGATTTTTGTTTCTTTTCTTGATTGCAAATTTAGGTTTTCTTATTTGCTTTGTTTTTTGCTAGATTAGGGGTTGAATACGGATAGATTTAGGATGTGTTGCATGTTGTGAATGTCATTTTTGATTATTTTGCAAGATTATTTGAAATGGGATTGAGCCACGGAGGGAATGCCAAGAATTGGAACTCCACGATCATGGAGTCAATCAAATGGTCCCAACTTTGAAATTTTTACTTGTTACTAAACTCATTCGGTTTCCTATCCTTTTGTAGCAATGTCAAAGAGAGTCAAATACCTCACCAAGCGTTCCAAGGACAAGGGAAAGGCCCCAAAAACATCCACAACCACCAACTTAGCAAACCAATTTGGGGCACCCTTCCCTATTTTTACAGCTGAGCAAGGTAGAAAATACTAAAAGTTATGCAAAAAGCAAATTATCCTTCCTTATTATTATGATTGGAATTTGCTTGAGAAGCTAAGAGTGCATGAGCCATTCAAAGCCTTGGCTTTAAAACTAGGTTGGGGTAGTTTCATTATGGAAGAACACCCTCTTTACAAAGAGGTTATACATGAATTCTACACAACATGTAACTTTGTAGGTAACAAGATTGGTAGAATTCAATTTAGATTAAGGGGTAGGCCTATAAAAATGACTTATGACTTGATAAGGGAGGCCACTGAGTTACCCCAATGTGGTTTTGCCTCCACCCATATGGACTTCAAGCCTAAGACCTTCTGGTCTGAACTCAAAGGGGATGCATTGGCTTATGACACTAGAAATGCCCCTAATTTGCTGATTAGGGACCCTACCTTGATCTTATTCCATAAGTACATAGCTATTTCTATCTTTACCAAGATGGAAACCAATAAGGTTTCTACACAAGAGCTCTTTTCCCTTTGGTGCACACTCAATGGTCATGATTTTTGCACCACCTTTCACATCATGAAAGGGTTCATGAAGATGGCTTGACCTACGAGCAAGAAATTAGGTCTAGGCCACATTCTTACTATCATTACTCATTGTTTTAATCTAGACCTTACTAACTTAACCATGATTCCATCAGACAAGTTTTCGGCTAGGTACTTATATGATGCATGTATCATCGATGCCAAGGGCAATCAATTCCTTCCCTACGGTGACCGGAAGAGCGTCAAACAGAGACACCTCAACCCAAAGGAGGAAGAAGAGGAGGACCATCATGAAAGTGATATAAAAGGTGCCACCATTCTAGAAGAACAAACAGGTACAGAGGCATAACATCAAGAAGAAAGCGAGCAGGAAAAACAACAATAAGGCCCAACTGCCACTGTCTAAGTGGACAACAATATTGAGGCCATTCTGCTGTGGCTTGAGCAAGGAAAATCTGAGAATGCTACTCGCCTTGCAAGAGTGGAGGATACTATTCTGGATATCCACAAAGAGCAATGCTACCAGAGGAGGAAATTGCTTAAATTCTTTGAGCTCTCCGGCATTATTATTCCCTCCCCCACTCCATCTCCACCATCATCTCCAACACCTACAGGCATCTGACCCTCAACCCATCCCTTCTTTTATGTGTGTTTATTTTTGAGTGTTTTCTGTGTTTTTCTCACATTAAGGACATTATGTTCTATAAGTGTAGGAATGTTTATTGAGTGTTTTGTTTATGCTAACTGTGAGAGTAGCACATCCCAGATGTGGGAATGCTGCACGCTGTTCGGCGTGAAATGCCGTGGTGCTTGCTCTCGTGAATATTGACCCCTGAGTTACTACAGGAACTAGACAGATCGCGTCGAGAAAATAACGTGGAGTCGCCACCCGGTTAATCTAGTCAACTCAATTAAGCAACTAAACAATCCAGGAAAATGTAAACCCGAGCCTTCCTGCTGAGGGAAAGCAGCTCGAATTTCTTCAGAGACTGGGTTCGGCATTTCGATTTTATTCGTATTCCGTATCATCATATTCACTTTATCCGGTTTTAATAAAAGCGCAAATCACACACAATTAGGTTGAAGTTCACTTAAGTCTGGTTTCATGGCATAGGGAAGTAAGACATATAGCAGATATGAAAGCAGTAAAAAGCAGAAATAAAAGCAGAAAATAAAAGCAGAAAAATAAAGCAGGAAATAAAGCAAAAATAAAAGATGACTCGGGTATTTAATACAACCCGACCAAATGAATTAAAATAACAACAACAATAAATCTTCAAGTATTCCAGAATCATCTTGCCGGAAATCCACCGAATTGGGCCTCGATTGAGTCCCGGGCCTATGCTCCAATCCACAAATCCAAATCCTCGGTTTGCTCCTGCAAAACAACTCTCCGCGGGAACAACGTAAAATAGAACAAAACACAAACACGAACACTAACAACAGAATGCAAATGACATGAATCATATAGGCAATGTCAGAATCACATCAAGATCATCCAAGCAATCATAACATTCATGCAAACATGACAAGCATATCAAACACATACTAAATATACCATGCAAA
>CANYBF010358031.1:0-15209 GCA_948192965.1 Dalechampia spathulata
AGGGAACATACCCGAACGGGTATGTTGAGGAGGCGATTTGGGTAAACAATATACCCGATCGGGTATGTTGCATACCCGAATCGGCCTCTTGACTTACCCGAACGGGTTAGTGGCCAAAATGGCAAAAATGCCCCCAAGCAATCCTAAACCAAGCCCTAAACCGCACCAGAGTGAACCAGGAATGCTCATAAAGGCAAGACAGTGATGGAATAGACCCGGTTTGCCCCAATCGGCCCGAGAGACTCAAAATTCAGGGTGCGAAAACTATATACTCCATACATTAGGAAATACATGTTATGTGCTTCACTTTTTATAAGCAAAATGTAATGTGCTTCACATGTCCAGAGCACTTATGGGATGCTAAAAGGCATGTGTATAAATCAGGATCAACATCGGGGATATGTACCAAGTTGACATCAAAGAAAACTTGAAGTTACAATGCACTAGTGAAAAGTCAAGGTCTACAGTTTTCCCCTTGATTAGGATCATTTTGAGGTGACACAAGTAAAAGTCATCAAAATGAGATCTAATCACAATATGAATTTTGGAAGGGTTCCTCCAGCTTTAACTTTAATTTGTTTCTATCCTTACCCATCTTGTTGATTTCTTTACCCATGAAGTCTCCATTAAAGCTTTTTATTTTTATTCCCCCCATGGTTCCCATTTTCCCCCTCAATCTTTTACAAATTTCATGCTTTAAATGACTCATAATTGAGAAGTCATGATCATGACTTGCTTGCTTGATGGTGATCAGGCTTTCTTCCTTCTATCATGATCATGACTTGACTTGGCTTCTTTTCCTCTTGGCATAGCTTCTGTCATGATCGTGACTTTGAATATCACGATTGTGACTTACTC
This sequence comes from Dalechampia spathulata, assembly GCA_948192965.1. Taxonomy (NCBI): domain Eukaryota; kingdom Viridiplantae; phylum Streptophyta; class Magnoliopsida; order Malpighiales; family Euphorbiaceae; genus Dalechampia; species Dalechampia spathulata. The sequence goes on from CANYBF010358031.1 coordinate 859, forward strand.
ATTTAAGTCCCAAAATGCTTCATTTCTTCTCTGTTGCTTCCTTAATGCTACACACTCAACAAACTCATCAAATTCTACTAAATCAAAGCAAAATCATAACAAAATGATCATTAAACTCTAACTACAAACAACTAAACAAGCATGCAATTTGACATACATCAACATCCCTACACTTAAAATCTTTGCTTGTCCTTAAGCAAAACAAAACAAACAGAATAAAGAATTTATGATATACTCATCATATGGCAATTTGCATTTGTTAATTTGGACATCCTTAACTAGTAATCACTCCTATTTATGTAACTTTATCATAAAATTGGCAAATCATTAGGTATTTACAAAAAACTAGAAGTATTTAACTTAGATAATCAAGCTCAATCATTCACACAATTACACTATCAAACACAATACAACTTTTCATCTTTTGTTTAGACAAGAAGTGTGAGTAGTTCAATTTTTTTTAGTTTTAAACTTGCTTTGATTCAAGGATCATAAGGTTTTATTCTTTTCCTTTTTATTTTTCTTTTAATTTGGCTCTTGTTCAAGAGGTAGGTTTTTTCAACTCGAGTATCCCATGCTTTTATCAATGATCCCCGGTTACTTAATGTTCTACCTACACTCGAATGGCTACTAGCACTACTCATATTACTAGGGCCAGTTTCGGGCACCCCTGACGATAGCGGAATAGTTAGCCTTTTTTCCCTTGCTGGCTTTTTATTTCTCTTTTCTTCTAACTTTTCCTTAGTCATTTCCTCATTGTTTTACATTTTAAACTTACACACATCACATGTCTCAACAGTTTCTAACAAGTTGTACTCAATTTTATAGTGCAATTGTAGAAGGATAAAGTTTATTATCTAAGCTAAACATTTATACCTTTTACAATATCCACTCATTTGCTAAGTTTATGAGAAAGTATCCAAAATCAGTGTGATTGCTAGTTAATTATGTCCTCCTTCCAAATATGCATACCCAATATAAATAATCCTATTTTCACAAACATATACATTCACTCTTGTAAACATATAAAGTAAAGCAAACAGTCATGATAAAAAAAATAAGCAAAATAAGACAAGCAAAATAAATGTCGGTATCCCCACACTTAGAGAACACATTATCCTCAATGCGAAAACATGTAGCACAACATAAACATAAGAAAAAACATAAAAAAGAGAAAGGAAAACACATAAATTGTAAAGAAAGGGTTGGAATTTTTAGTTGCCTGGGGGTGGAGGTGAACTTGGTGGAGAAGGAGTTGGGGAAGGTATGTTTATGCCAAAGAGCTCAAAGAATCTCAACATTTCTCTTCTCTGGTAGCGCTGCTCTCTGTGTATTTTTGTTACTGTATCTTCCACTCTAGTGCGGCAAGCAGCATTCTCAGTATTACTCTGCTCAATCCTCAATAGTAGCTCTACTATTGTGTTATTTGTTATAGCTCCTACTGCCTGTGGGTGCTCCTCCTGCTCCTCATGGTGTTGCTACTCCTATGTCTATTCTTCTTCTTCAGCAGCTCCTTCCTCTTCTTCCTTATCCTCATTATCAGTGTCTATGTCAAGGTGCCTCTACTTAACAGCATCTCAATCACTATAGGCTTTGAACTATGTGCCTCGCTTGTAGGTGAGCCCTGCATCCTACAAATACTTGGCCAAAAATCTCTCGGATGGCAACAGGGTTAAGTTGGACATCTCAATGTCAAAATAATCAGCAATAACCATAATCATATATCCTAAACCTAGCTTCCTACTATTTGGTCTTGCCATCCGTTGGAACCCTTTCATAAGGTGAAAGATAGTGCAGTAGGTTTGGTCATTTAGCATGCACCACATAGGAAAGAGTTCCTGAATAGATACTTTATTATTTTCTATCTTATCAAAGATAGAGATAGCTATATACTTGTGCAACAAAATAAGGACAAGGTCTTTGATGAGAAGGTTAGGAGCATTGTAGGCATTATAGGGTATTTAGCCTCCTATGATTTCTTTTTAGAAGCCCTTGGCTCGAAAGTTGGCATGTGAAGAGGTTAGCCCTGTTTGAGAGAGGTCTAAGACATCCTCAATCATCAAATATGTCATCTCTATAGTTTTCCCCCTCAACCTAAATTGAATTCTACCTAGCCTATTATCCACTAGCTCATAAGTGGTGTAGAACTCATGAGTGAGTTCCTTGCAAATAGGGTGCTCATCAATAATAAAATTGCCCCATCCTATCTTAGAAGCGAATGCTTTCAAATGGGCTAGAGCCTCAAGCTACTCCATCAAGTTCCAATCAAAATAACAAGGGAGGATGAGTTATTCCTTATATATTTCTTGGTATTTCCTACCCTTTTTTGGTGAGCGGATTGGAAATGGGGCTCCATATTGCTTTGCTGTAAACATATAAAGTAAAGCAAACAGTCATGATAAAAAAAATAAACAAAATAAGGTAAGCAAAATCCCCACACTTAGAGAACACATTGTCCTCAATATGAAAACATGTAGCATAATATAAACATAATAAAACACATAAAAAAGAGAAAGGAAAACACATAAATTGTAAAGAAAGGGTTGGAATTTTTAGTTGCCTAGGGGTGGAGGTGAACTTGGTGGAGAAGGAGTTAGGGAAGGTACGTTGATGCCAGAGAGCTCGAAGAATCTCAACATTTTTCTTCTTTGGTAGCACTGTTCTCTACATATTTCTGTTACCATATTTTCACTCTGGTGAGGCAAGCAGCATTCTCAGCATTGCTCTGGTCAATCCTCAATAGCAACTCTACTATTGTGTTAGCTGTTATAACTCCAACTGCTTATGGGTACTCCTCCTGCTCCTCATGGTGTTGCTACTCTTGTGTCTTTTCTTCTTCCTCAGCAGCTCCTTCCTCTTCTTCCTCATCCTCATTATTAGTGTCTATGTCAAGGTGCCTCTACTTAACAGCATCTTGATTACCATAGGCTTTGAACTATGTGCCTCACTTGTAGGTGAGCCCTGCATCCTACAAATTTAGCCTCCTATGATTTCTTTCTAGAAGCCCTTGGCTTGAAAGTTAGCATGTGAAGAGGTTAGCCCTATTTGAGGGAGGTTTAAGACATCCTCACTCATCAAATATGTCATCGCTATAGTTTTCCCCCTCAACCTAAATTGAATTCTACCTATCCTATTATCCACTAGCTCATAGGTGGTGTAGAACTCGTGAGTGAGTTCCTTGCAAACAGGGTGCTCATCAATAATAAAATTGCCCCATCCTAGCTTGGAAGCGAATGCTTTCAAGGGGGCTAGAGCCTCAAGCTGCTCCATTAAATTCTAATCAAAATAACTAGGGAGGATGAGTTGTTTCTTACAGATTTATTGGTATTTCCTACCCTTTTGTGGTGAGCGGATTAGAAATGGGGCTCCATATTGCTTTGCTGTAAACATATAAAGTAAAGCAAACAATCATGATAAAAAAAATAAGCAAAATAAGGAAAGCAAAACACATGCCTATATCCCCACGCTTAGAGAACACATTATCCTCAATGTGAAAACACGTGGCATAATATAAACATAAAAAACACATAAAAATGAGAAAGGAAAACACATAAATTGTAAAGAAAGGGTTGGAATTTTAAGTTGCCTGGGGGTGGAGGTGAACTTGGTGGAGAAGGAGTTGGGGAAGGTACATTGATGCCAGAGAGCTCAAAGAATCTCAACATTTTTCTTCTCTGGTAGTGCTGTTCTCTACGTATTTTTGTTACCATATCTTCCACTCTGGTGAGGCAAGAAGTATTCTTAGCATTGCTATGCTCAATCCTTAATAGCAGCTCTACTATTGTGTTAGCTGTTATAGCTCCTACTGCTTGTGGGTGCTCCTTCTGCTCCTCATGGTGTTGCTACTCCTGTGTCTATTCTTCTTCCTCAGTAGCTCCTTCCTCTTCTTCCTCATTATCAGTATCTATGTCAAGGTGCCTCTACTAAATAGCATCTCAATCGCCATAGGCTTTGAACTGTGTGCCTCGCTTCTAGGTGAGCCCTGCATCTAACAAATACTTGGCCAAAAATCTCTCGGATGGCAACAAGGTTAAGTTGGACATCTCAATGTCAAAATAATCAGCAATAGCCATAATCATATATCTTAAACCTAGACTCCTACTATTTGGTCTTGCCATCCGTTGGAACCCTTTCATAAGGTGAAAGATAATGTAGTAGGGTTGGTCATTTAGCATGCACCACATGGGAAAGAGTTCCTGAATAGATACTTTATTATTTTCTATCTTATCAAAGACAGAGACAGCTATATACTTGTGCAACAAAATAAGGACAGGGTCCTTGATGAGAAGGTTAGGAGCATTGTGGGCATTATAGGGTATTTAGCCTCCTGTGATTTCTTTCCAGAAGCCATTGGCTCAAAAGTTGGCATGTGAAGAGGTTAGCCCTGTTTGAGGGATGTCTAAGACATCCTCAATCATCAGATATGTCATCTCTATAGTTTTCCCCCTTAACCTAAATTGAATTCTACCTAGCCTATGATCCATTAGCTCATAGGTGGTGTAGAACTCATGAGTGAGTTCCTTGCAAACAGGGTGCTCATCAATAATAAAATTGCCCCATCCTAGCTTGGAAGCGAATGCTTTCAAGGGGGCTAAAGCCTCAAGCTGCTCCATCAAGTTCCAATCAAAATAACGAGGGAGGATGAGTTGTTTCTTACAGATTTATTGGTATTTCCTACCCTTTTTTTGTGAGCGGATTAGAAATGGGGCTCCATATTGCTTTACTGTAAACATATAAAGTAAAGCAAATAGTCATGATAAAAAAATAAGCAAAATAAGGCAAGCAAAATAAATGCACGTATCCCCACACTTAGAGAACACATTATCCTCAATGTGAAAATAGGACGCATAATATAAACATAAGAAAACACATAAAAAAGAGAAAGGAAAACACATAAATTGTAAAGAAAGGGTTGGAATTTTGAGTTGCTTGAGGGTGGAGGTGAACTTAGTGGAGAAGGAATTAGGGAAGGTACGTTGATGCCAGAGAGCTTGAAGAATCTCAACATTTTTCTTCTCTGGTAGTGTTGTTCTCTACATATTTCTGTTACCATATCTTCCACTCTGGTGAGGCAAGCAGCATTCTCAGCATTGCTCTGCTCAATCCTCAATAGCAGCTCTACTATTGTGTTAGCTGTTATAGATCCTACTACCTGTGGGTGCTCCTTCTGCTCCTCATGGTGTTGCTACTCCTGTGTCTGTTCTTCTTCCTCAGTAGCTCCTTCCTCTTCTTCCTCATCCTCATTATCAGTGTCTATGTCAAGGTGCCTCTACTTAACAGCATATCGATTACCATACGCTTTGAACTGTGTGCCTCGCTTGTAAGTGAGCCCTGCATCCTACAAATACTTGGCCAAAAATCTCTCAGATGGAAACAGGGTTAAGTTAGACATCTCAATGTCAAAATAATCAGCAATAGTTATAATCATATGTCTTAAACGTAGCTTCCTACTATTTGGTCTTACCATCCATTGGAACCCTTTCATAAGGTAAAAGATAGTGTAGTAGGGTTGGTAATTTAGCATGCACCACATGGGAAAGAGTTCCTGAATAAATACTTTATTATTTTTTATCTTAGCAAAGACAGAGATAGCTATATACTTGTGCAATAAAATAAGGACAAGGTCCTTGATGAGAAGGTTAGGAGCATTGTGGGAATTATAGGGTATTTAGCCTCCTATGATTTCTTTCCAGAAGCCTTTGGCTCGAAAGTTGGCATATGAAGAGGTTAGCCTTATTTGAGGGAGGTCTAAGACATCCTAAATCATCTAATATGTCATCTCTATAGTTTTCCCCCTTAACCTAAATTGAATTTTACCTAGCCTATTATCCACTAGCTCATAGGTGGTGTAGAACTCGTGAGTGAGTTCCTTGCAAATAGGGTGCTCATCAATAATAAAATTGCCCCATCCTAGCTTGGAAGTGAATGCTTTCAAGGGGCTAGAGCCTCAAGCTGCTCCATCAAGTTCCAATCAAAATAACGAGGGAGAATGAGTTGTTTCTTACAGATTTATTGGTATTTCCTACCCTTTTTTGGTGAGCGGATTGGAAATAGGATTCCATATTGCTCTGTAAGGTCTGGTTATGATTATGAGGATGTAGGGGCTTTACCCTTGTCTTATGGATGTTTAGCAATGTGCTTAACTCTTCTAGACATTTTGTAAATAAAAAAAATCAATTTCAATCAAGGAGCAAGCAATACAATAAGTTAGAGTACAAGTTAGGCTAGGTCATGATCGTGAATTTCAAGTTTGCTTTCCCCCCCTTTTATCATTCTTGCAACCTAGCAGCAAAACTTATAATCGAAAAGCAAAATCATAATGTAAATTATGGATAACATCAAATAAGAATGCCCAAATCATCCTCAACATAATATAATTGCATCCCTTAATCAAAACCTAGATTTTCAATATCTAGCATTCAAGAATAAAAGAGAGAAAGAAAAGACACTTACTTATGAATGGATGATGATTGAGGGAAAAAAATGCAGAAAAATCAAGTAATCTAAAGTGAAAATGACAAGAAATTGATAGAAATCGGGTTTGGGGAGAAGGGAGAGCATTTTGGAACTTTGGGCAAGTGAAGAGTTGTGTTTTGGAAGGCAAGCTCTCTCTTTTATACTTAGGAAAAATCTTAGAATTTCGAGGTTTTAAAGTCGCTGTCATGATCGTGACTTGAATGTCACGATCATGACTTGCTTTAGAAAAATTTTCTCTCGGTTTGCTTAAAACGTTTCTATCACGATCGTGACTTTGAGTGTCATGATCGTGAGTTGCCTTAGAAAATTTCATCTTGCCTCATTTTATTTACCAAACATTCTGTCACAATCGTGACTTACAATGTCACAATCATGACTTACCTTAGACTTCAAATTCTTTAGCTCGTCTCAAGCTTAACCTTCTATCACGATCGTGACTTGCAAGTAACGATCTTGACTTCCCTTATTCATAATTTTTATTGCATTTTTCCTTTTCCTTTTTTTTCTTTTTCATATTGACATTACATACAACATAGGACTTATAAACGTTATATGACACGATGAAATCATGAATTAAATGTCCACACTCCTAAAAAAATAACACTTAACATAATCAAGACTTGGAAATACAAATAAAAATATATTGACATGCTAAGTTTAAGGTCATCAGCTTTACCTTAACTGCTTCTCGGTTCATTCCAAAGATGTTACCTCTTTTGGTTTATGAACCAAACCTCCTAGATATATCTTACATCTCTACCCATTGACCCTAAAGGTCTCTCCTCTATCATTCCTCAGTTCTAAGGCCCTACTATCAAAAGTCTGGGATACTTTGAAAGGATCATTCCATCTTGATTTGAGCTTTCCAGGAAACAATCCTAACCTGGAATTAAACAATAGCACATTATCACAAATTTTAAATGATTTTACCTTGATGTACGCATCATGCCACTGCTTAGTCTATTCCTTGTACAATTTAACATTCTCATACACCAAGTGTCTCAGTTCTTCCAATTCTTGTAGCTGCAGCAGTATTTTTACTCCTGCCTCCTTTAAATCATAATTCAAGTGCTTGATTACCCAATATGCTCTGTGCTCCAACTCCACTAGTAGATGATAGGCTTTACCATAGACCATCTTATAAGGGGTTGTTCCCATAGGAGTCTTGAATGCTATTTGGTATACCTACAGTATGTCATCCAGCCTTACTGCCCAATCCTTCCTGGAACTATTAACTACCTTTTCCATGATTCTTTTTAGTTCTCTGTTCACCACCACATCCACTTGTCCACTGATTTGTGGATGGTATGCTGTGGAGACTTTATGGTGCACATTACACCTTTTTAGCATGGCCTTCAATTTTGAATTGCAGAAGTGTGCTCCTCCATTACTGATGAGTGTTCTGGGGACCCCAAACCAGGCAAATAGCTTTTTGATGAATCTACTAACCAGTCTACCATCATTGGTGGAATTGGCCACTGCTTTGGCCCATTTAAAGATGTAGTCAACCCCTACCAGTATATATTTGTTTCCTATAGAAGTGGGAAATGGTCCCATGAAATCTATGTCTCAAACGTCAAATATTTCAACTCTAGGATCAAAGATTGAGGCATCTCATCCCTCTTGGAGATATTCCTAATTCTTTGACACTTGTCACAGTAGAGCACATAATCCCTTGCATCCTTGAAGATTGTCGGCCAATAAAAACCACATTCTAGCACCTGCTAGCTGTCTTGTTTGCACCATAATGCCTTGCATAAGACTATCTGCAAAAAGTAATAGTCCATTCCTTAGGGTAAAATTTTATAGTGTTCTTCTTTGTTTCTCATTTCTACTAGTATTTCTCTTTAGCCATGAGTGGCTAAGTACTTTGTGTAGGATTTGATTTCTGAAATCCCTTGTTGGGATAACTAATTGTGCCTATTTCAACATTGCTATGAATGATTAATTCTAAAGTTTGATTTTGGAAATAAAACCTCTGCTCTATGATTGCAATGAGAGTTGGATTATAGAATGCTTGTTCATTGAGAGAGGTTCATTTCTAATGGTTAGCTTTCTAAATGATTACTTAAGCTCTGTGATTGCAACGAGAGATGAATTGTGGAAAGCTTATTCATTCTGGTTAGGTCGGTATGTGAGAGATATCTACATGCTTCTAATTCTTGTATGATTATTAGATAGTTCCCCTAACTAGAGGATTCTAAATGTGACTAAGGAATTCTAAAGGTTAGAGTGGAATTTAATTGGTTCCGCCTCAAGAGGAGATTATCAATGCTGTGGGATATCTTGGGTAGCAATAAGCACATGACCATTATACTAACCTAGTGATGATGATTTCAAGTCCTATGCTCCTTATTATTTATGTTATCTTCTTGCCTTTGAATCCATTTCACTTCTTTATTCATTTACTTTAGCAATTTCTTACTTCTAAACACCAAATCATTATCCTTGCTCAAACAGACCAGAAATCCAAGTAATGGTGGATAAACCACTAAATCCTCATGGGATTGATATCTTACTACAGCAATCTATATACTTGTAGTGAAGTAGTGAATAAAACTACTGTCGTTTCAGGGACGATCACCTATGCAAGCTAGTCATCTACTATTAGGAAGACCATGACAATTTGATAGAAGAGTTCTACATGATGGGTATAATACTAGGTATTCCTTTTCTCATGAAAGAAGAAAGGTGGTGCTAACTCCATTATCCCCTCAAGAAGTGTATAAAGATCAAAAGACATTGTGTTAGTATGGGCATGATTTCTTCTTCTGGAACACATCTCCTTATTAGGCCATCAACACATTGGTGAAATAAGTATGGTTCCTCCCATTAAAAATCCTTAACATTGGCAAAGAACTTCTTTTGCTGTTGATACGAAACATTGGAAGGCACTATACCGCAGGCTAAATAATTAGCCATATCTACATACCAAGGAAGTTTCTTTTTCTGCAATAAGAACACGGATTCATCTAGGAACTCTTCTTTGATAAGTTTACTTTCCTCATCATCATCCCCATTATCCTTCTCCAGTCGTGAAGGATGATCTACAACTGCATTCTCAGCTCCCTTTTTGTCCCTGATTTCAATGTTGAACTCTTGCAGTAGTAACACCCACCTAATCAATCTTGGCTTTGTATCTTTCTTTGCAAACAAATATCTCAAAGAAGTATGGTTAGTAAAAATAATGACTTTTGATCCCAAAAGATAAGGTCTAAACTTGTCATATGCAAAGGCTACTGCTAAGAGCTCCTTTTCAGTGGTGGTATGATTCAATTATGGTCCAGCTAATTTTCTGCTAGCATAATAAATGGCATGCAGCTTCTTATCTTTTCTCTGCCTAAACACACATCCTAAGGCAAAGTCGCTAGCATTACATATAATCTCAAAAGGCAAAGACCAATCCAGTGAAGTCAAAATTAGAGCTATGGTTAGTGCATGCTTCAAAGTATTAAAAGCATTCAAACATTCATCATTGAAGTCAAACACAACATCCTTGACTAATAAATTCATCAAGGGTCTAGCAATGATAAAAAAAATGTTTTATGAAACGGCAATAAAATCCTGCATGTCCAAGGAATCCTCTTACCCCTTTTACATTCTATGGTGGCGGTAGATTAGATATTACCTTAATTTTAGCTCTGTCCACCTCAATACCTTCCTTGGAGATCTTGTGACCGAGCACAATTCCCTCATCTACCATGAAATGGAACTTCTCTTAATTCAGCACCAAATTAGTTTCTTCACAGCATTCCAAAACTTGTTCTAAATTATCCTTTTTTAATACATCTTGAATGTTGGGGTTAAGTCTCCTTTGCCTTTTACGAACAGGCTTGCTTCCTTCTTTTAAATGTATTCTATGCATGACCATATTAGGATTGATTCCCCTGATATTTAATAGCTGCTAGCCTAAAGCACGGATGTGCTTCCATATTATTTTAAGTAGTTTGTCCTCCTACGCCAAAGTCAGCTTATTAGAAACAATAATTGGTAATGTTTCATTATTCCCTAAGAAAGCATACCTTAAATGCCTTGGCAAGATTTTTAGTTCTAAAACTAGTGGTTTCTCAATTGAAGGAGGAGTAGGGTTAGCATTTCTTACCAGCTGATCTGTTCTAGGTGATTTATCACCTTCTTCACTTATTACCTCAGTCTTTTCCTCTATTGTGTCATTCTGCACCTCTTCATTCATGATAATGGATACACATTCATCGACTATATCTACCTTCATGCACACCTCACCCTCTATTGGTTGTTTCATCGCCTTTCTCATATTGAATTCTATTCGCTCATCTCCAATTCAAAGGATGAGTTTTCCTTCATGCACATCAACCAATGCTCTTCCTGTATTTAAGAAAGGTCTTCCTAAATTAGTGGGCAATTGACATCTTCATTGTAGTCTAGCACCATGAAATCTACTGGAATGATGAACTTATCCACTTTCACCAAAATATCCTTGATGATCCTGAATGGTTTCTTCACTAACTAATCAACCAGCTGAATTACCATAAAAGTAGTCTTGATTTCTCCAATACCTAGCTTCTGAAAAATTACATATGGCATCAAGTTGATACTTGCACCCAAATCATACAAACACTTGTTAAATACCAAATCTCCTACTTTACATAGGATAGTGAAACTTCTTGGATCTCATAGTTTAGACGACATTTTACTTGAAATTATTGAGCTACAGTTCCCAGTTAATGAAACTGGTTGTGTATTATCTATAGTGTGTTCGTGTGCTAAGATTTCCTTTAAAAACTTAGCATATTTTGGTATATCTTGAATCATCTCAGTGAATGTCACATTAATTCTCATCTTCTTTAATTTTTCCACAAATGTTGTAAACTTTTCATCTACTTTATGTTGCTCTAATCATTGAGGGAATGGAATGGGAGGCATATACTTACCTGGACCTTGTTCCTTCTCCTTTCTCTTCCTAGTATCATTGTCACGATCATGACTTACAATGTCATGATTATGATAATGGCTTTCCTCTATCTCATTACGGGAAGTTCCAGCTCCACTGCTGCTCTGCCTCCTTTCCTTGTTCTTGTACTCATTCTCAACAATAACAGGTTCCTTATCTTTATTGAGTAGTTCTCTACCACTCCTTAGTTGAATTTCATTCACTTGCTCCTTGGGGTTTGGCTCAGTATTGCTTGGAAGTCCTCCAAGGTTCCTCTGTAGCTCCATGAATTTCTCCATTTTAAACTCAAAATTGTTCTGTTAAGGAGGTGCTAGTTGTTGTGCCTTTTGCATATTTCCTGCATTGTTACTCCAAGAAAAATTTGGATGGTTTCACTATCCTGGATTATACAAATTGGAGTAAGGATTGTTACCTTATCTTCCTGTGGAGTGTGGCATATTCCCCATAAAACTAACATGCTCCATGGCTTTACATGCATTACATTCACTTACTGCATGTCCTGCTTGTCCACACAGCTCACATGAATTGGACAGCCTACAAAGCACTAACAGCATCAAGTGACAAAACACCCTTATGTTCTTTAATTACCGTTCTTGACATGTATGATGCCCATAATGCATTGGTGGCTACCATCTCTTTTAGTAGTTCATATGATACCTCTATGGTCTTCTTCATCAGGGACCCTCCAACGGCTACATCAATGGTCCCTCTAATTATTGTGTTTACTCCATTATAGAAAGTCTGGAGTAATAACTCTCTTGGCAGGTTGTGATGAAGGCACTTCCTTTGTAGCTCCTTGAATCTTTCCCATATCTCATATAGAGATTCACTATCCATCTGCTAGAAGTTGGTGATCTCTTTGATGATCTTTGCAGTCTTTACTAAGGGGAAGTATTTGGCTAGAAATGCTTGTACAAGCTGGTTCTAAGTTGTAATTGACCTTGGGGTCAATGAGTTTACCCAAATTTTTGCCTTGTCTCTTAGTGTGAATGGGAATAGCCTCAACCTTATAGCATCCTCTATCATTCCATTGTACCTAAAAGTATCATAAATCTCCAGAAAATTTGAAATATGAGCATTAGGGTCCTCATTTGGTAAACCAAAAAACGGTACCAAAGACTGCAACATTTACAGTAGAGAAGGATTAATCTTGAAATTGTTGGCTGCTACGGCTGGTCTCATTATGTTTTGTTGGTTGGTATAAAAACCAAGTCTGACCATATCCATCAAAGTTCTTTATTCTTCTACCATTTCTACTGGATTTACTCTTTCCTGGGCAATTCTTTGGTTCTCTCTTTCAAGCCTTGTTGGATCTTCATAGACTTCTATTAATGGTGCTTGAGAGTTCTTGGTTCTCCTACTCATGCACCTACATAACTTTAAACAAAAGATTAAAAAGAAAACAAATGCTTAAATCAAACTTTACTCTCTTTGTAGCGATGTTAAATGCACAAATCATTGGCAATGGAGCCAAAAACTTGATCATCCCTGAAACGATAGTAGTTTTATTCACTACTTCACTACAAGTATACAAATTATTGTAGTAAGATATCGATCCCACAAGGATTTAGTGGTTTATCCACCACTACTTGGATTCTAGTCTGTTTGAGCAAAGATAATGATTTGGTGTTTGGAAGTAAGCAATTCCAAGAGTAAATGAATAAAGAAATGAAGTGGATTCAAAGGCAAGAAGATAACATAAATGATAAGGAGCATAGGACTTGAAATCATCATCACCAGGTTAGAATAATGATCATGTGCTTATTGCTACCCAAGATATCCCACAGTGTCGATAACCCTCTCTTGGGGCGGAACCAACTAAATTCCACTCTAACCTTTAGAATTCCTTAGTCACATTTAGAATCCTCTAGTTAGGGGAACTATGTAACAATTATACAGGAATTAGGAGCATGTATATCTCTCTCACATACCGACCTAATCAGAATGAATAAGCTTTCCATAATTCAACTCCCGTTGTAATCACAAAGCTTAACTAATCATTTAGAAAGCTAACCTTTAGAAATGAACATCTCTCAATGAACAAGCATTCTATAATCCAACTCTCGTTGCAATCATAGAGCAAAGGTTTTGTTTCCAAAATCAAACTTTAGAATTAATCATTAATAGCAATGTTGAAACAGGCATAATTAGTTATCCCAATAAAGGATTTTAAAAATCAAATCCTACATAAAGTACTTAGCCACTCATGGTTAAAGAGAAATACCAGCAGAAATGAGAAACAAAGAAGAACACTATAAAATTTTACCCCAAGGACTGGACTGCTGCTTTCTGCATATGGTGTGTGTCTCAACCCTAGATGCCATCCTCCATTTATGCTTTTGTGGGGGTCCTCCAGCTTTAACTTCAATTTGTTTCTATCCTTGCCCATCTTGTTGATTTCTTTACCATGAGGTCTCCATTAAAACTTTTTATTTTTGTTCCCCTCATGGTTCCCATTTTCCCCTTCAATCTTTTACAGATTTCTACTTTAAATGAGTTATAATAGAAAAGTCATGATCATGACTTGCTTGCTTGATGGTGCTTGGGCTTTCTTCCTTCTATCACAATCATGACTTTGAAAGTCACAATCGTGACTTGACTTGGCTCCTTTTCCTCTTGGCATAGCTTCTGTCACGATCATGACTTTGAATGTCACGATCGTGACTTACTCCTTTAAGTCCTAAATGCTAGTGTATGCTCTAGAGCATCATGTGTATTTATACTATACGTTTTCATTAATAAAGGCATTATTCATTATATAGTACAATGTTTTAAATGAACTTATTTTACTTGCAGTATTAAACTATATATTGAAGTCCATGATATTGGAACAGTGCAGAAGAATCCATAAAGAGTTTATGGAATGAGATTCTTATTGTATGAAAATGTTCAATATCTAAATATCCCTGATCATAGTATTAATAAGAATGGACATTATTAGTAT
>CANYBF010358099.1:0-11335 GCA_948192965.1 Dalechampia spathulata
CAGCCGCAGTGTGGGAGTTACACCCTCTGGGTGGGCTCCTTGTGGGCACCAAGACCCCGGATCTCCATCTAGGAGGCCGCTGGGTACCGTGATTTACCTCCTCCACCATCCCTGTCGGGTCGGGGTGTGGGGGCCCTTGGGATGAGGGTATATCACCTTTTGGTACCAAAGGGAAGGTCACTCATTAGAATTTTTCAGGCAGTTGATGGTTTTTATTTTAGAAATCGCCTACTACAATCCCATCAGCTATGCTTTGAATATGGTCTCAAGTCAATCAAAGAAGGTAGATCAAACTCTGCAACCACAAATTGCAGAAATATAGTATTGGCCAAGCACTTGAGCGATCAAGAAATGGGTCGGTTTCAAGGAATTATCACAGGCTTGGAATTTCTTTTGCTATGTATATTGATAGATAGCTTTCTTGATTTTGCTCATGCAGACCCTCCTTACCGATTTTGCCCAGACATCAATAACCTCACTTCCAACATTCCATTTCAGAACAATCTCAACAACCTTTTGAAATCGTTTTCCTCGAATGCTTCTGTTTCAAAAGTGCTCGATTCTTCGTTTGGGAATGGAACGGATAAAGTCTATGGCCAATACATGTGCTTAAACTATATTTCAAGTGATAAATGCAGCACTTGCGTACAATTAGCATCACAAGATATCTTGCAGCTTTGTCCGAACACTTCAGAAGCCATTGTGTGGGAGGAGGACTGTCAATTGCGTTACTCTAGTCGAAGTTTCTTAGGTCATTTGGATGTCTCAGGAAACCTTCCATTAGATAATAAAAAGAACATTTCAGAACCAGAGAAGTTTAGATCTTTCGTGAATCGAACTGTAAATGATTTGATCAAGAATGCAACTTTTAACCATTCTTCTAATATGTATGCAACTAGTGAAGCCGCCTTCACAAATACAGAGAAACTATATGCTCTAGTTCAGTGCAGCACAGATTTATCTTCAGACGAGTGCAGCACCTGCCTTCAGATTGCCTTGGAAAATGTTTCGAGTTGGTACTATTTCTCCCGCGGAGGAAGGCTGCTCAGCCAGAGTTGCTATTTAAGGTATGAGTTATACGGCTTCTACAAAGGTGAAGGCGAACCTCCTGCTTCTGCACAAAATCAGGGGACAGGAAAAGGTAAGTTTTTGTATTTGATATCAAGGTTTAAATTTGCATTCAAATTGTTTTGTTATGTAGAATATGTATTGATGTGCTGAAAAGACGATATTTTCACTAATATGCAGGCGGAAAAATCAAAACATGGGTGGTTTTAGTCCTTTCAACGATACCAACATTTCTAGTGGTATTAGCATTGAGTTCCTTCATCTACTGCCGTTCTATGAAGAAGGGAAATAAGAAATGTAATGATATGGAAAATAATCTGCCAACAATTTCCTTTGCCTAGTAAATCATCATGTGATGTTTGGATTTTCTTTTCAGCGAAGAATGAAGTTGTAAGTCAAGAATATTCGTTGCGGTTGCAGAGCCTAGATGATCCGGAAAAAATTGCTTTCGAGAGCCAAAGTTTTCAAGGAAGAGGCGGCCTCAATGCTAAGGAATCTGGGTTTATTGATTTGGCTTCTATACATGCAGCCACCAATAATTTCTCTGATTCGAATTTGCTCGGACAAGGGGGTTTTGGGCCTGTTTACAAGGTAGAAGAATTCTTGTACTTCTTACTTTAGGTTTTAAAAAAAGCCAGTCATCTAATTTTCATTTAAATTATATTCATAAAGGGGACATTAAGTGATGGAAAGGAAGTAGCAGTGAAGAGGCTTGCCAGTGGCTCTGAGCAGGGAATAGAGGAGTTCACGACTGAAGTTCAGCTTATAATGAAACTTCAACACAAAAATCTGGTCAGACTTCTTGGTTTTTGTTTTGACGGGGATGAAAAGCTGCTTGTCTATGAATTTATGCCTAACAGCAGTCTCGATGTTATCCTCTTTGGTAATTAGTTCTCTTTACTGTTCATCTTTGATGTGAGTTGAAGTTTTCTTGATCTTAAGATGTGATTTTCATTTTTCAATGACAAATATAAATAGCTTAGTTCTACTTTCAAGCTGTAGATTCAACTAGACGTGGGCAACTTGATTGGTGCAAACGTACTAATATCATACATGGAATTGCAAAAGGAATTCTTTATCTTCATGAGGATTCTCGGCTTCGAATCATTCATCGTGATTTGAAAGCTAGTAATATCCTGCTTGACAATGAAATGAATCCCAAGATTTCAGACTTTGGAACAGCAAGGATTTTCAGTAATGAAGCAGAATCTAATACCTGCAGAGTGGTTGGAACATAGTAAGTATTGTTTGCAGCTTAAATTATCCAAGTAATTCGCACAATTGGCATTAAACTTTAAAGTCTGACCACAATAAACATTCCCACTTACTTTGTTGCTGTGTTTGATATTCTTACATGCTTCAGGTTCATAGTTTTATTATTGTCTTGCTGAAAGCACATACAAATCAATTTGATGATTATTTTTCCATTTGAGACTTTTTTTCCCGTATTTATCAAATTTAATTGTCTTTTTTTTTATATATATATATACAGCGGATATATGGCACCAGAATATGCCATGGAAGGATTATACTCCACAAAATCTGATGTTTTTAGTTTTGGAGTACTTTTGCTTGAGATCATTACTGGCAAAAAGAATACCGGATTCAGCAAATCAAAAAATGCTCCTAACTTGTCATCATATGTAAGTTTTTGTTTGACCTTGAATAATACCCCAAAGTCTAATTCAGATTTAGAAAAAGATAAGGGAACAAAAAACAAAGACTTCGTTTGTGTCCTTTGTGTTAAATATTTATTGACTTGGCGATTTCACTATCATCTGGTCAAACCTATGTGAAAGTAATAAAATCGTTAAACAGGCATGGCAGTTGTGGAATACGGGGAATGAGCTGGAGTTGATGGATCCATTGTTGTCAGATTCTTGTTGTCCTGATGAATTTTCAAGACACATGCATATCGGATTGTTATGCCTTCAAGAAGATGCTTGCGATAGACCTACCATGTCATCCGTTGTTGTAATGTTGAGAAGCGAAACTGCGACTCTTCCTCAACCTGAAAGACCTGCCTTTGCTTTGGGTAGATTCACAGGTTCGGCTGAACCAAATTCTAATGATTGCTCTGCCAATTGCTTGACCACCTCCGAGGTTATGGGCCGATGACATTGCAGATATCAAAAGAAAAACTGTAATTCGTTTCAACTTATTCCAGTTTGATTTTCCGAAACCTTGTAAAATACCAATACGAAGTTTGACATCAAAATGTAAAATTGCGTTTCACTCTTGTGTAATGTATCATGGTGAAAAAATGATGAAGGGACTCGAGTCCTCATTCATGAAAGGCTTCAGCAGTCCAATATGTTGTTATGCATCAAACAATTATTTTCTTCTGTTTGATTCAGAAGTATTATTTGGGTGGGTTTTGGAAGTACGTGTGGAAAAATAGGAACAGCGATGAGTAAGATTGTAATAAACTAATAATCATGTGAGAAATGCTGACACACAGGCTGGCTGCTTTCTAGCAGTGTAAACAGTCGATATATTTAGCAGTAAGCATGTGATAAAAAGCCACAAGCAAATGAAGGAATAATAATATTATGCACATAACCCCTTGTCCTATCCATTAAAGAACAAAGGCACATGCTATCCACAGAATCTCCTACAAATGAATATGATCAGAAGAATCGTTGGACATTTTCATCTGAAAAAGATAAGATGGAGGTGGAGATTATGTTTTAGATTTAATATTGAAGGGCTACAGATAGATATAGATGGGTTCTTCAAAGGACAAAGCCTTGATTTTTTGTAATTTAGATGAGGCAAGTTGTAGCTTTGTTTTCTAGATATCTAAACTGAAAATTTTATTGGACAAAAAACATATATATATAAATCCATGTGAAACAAGGACTTGAGAATTTTATAAGAACAAAAATAACTCATTGGTACTTCAAATGTACAATTCAGAGGACAAAGGGAAAAGGAAACCATTCTGGATCATGATCTGTACAAGATTTTCTTGGCATTATCTTTTATTATTAGCAGGATAACATGCGCCCCATGAAATAATTTAAAAAAGATTCTGTGTCAACTCAACTATTTTATGTTACAAAGACGAGGAGGCTTTGAAATTGGGAATATTATAGAATGCATGTAGGGTTTATTTTAATGTTTATCAAAATTATTATTCATTTAAAAATATTATTCAGAAAATTATTTTTTAAAAAGTCATCAAGTACAACTTTAGTGATTATATTTCCACCGCAAGCGGCTATCGTGATTAATCATATACCCATCTTTCAATAAATTCATCAGACTTTGTTGTCCTCAACTGTATGCCTAGATTTTCAACTCTGGGCTATTCCATTTACTACCCACTGTTTTGGTCAACCCTTCTTTGCATTGAAGTATGGATTCTTGGGTTCTTTTTTTTCCTGCAAATATCTATTCTTGGACTTTGTTACGTTCTAAAATTCAATTCATAATCTTTTACTAATGAAGATTCCTAATTTCGTTATAATTTCTAATTTGAATAGTTGCTAGAAAAAATAAAAAATTCCACGACGACCAAGTTTCAGTCGGTTATTTTATCCGAATAGTTAGGCGGATCTTTTTCAAAATAGAAATTTTTATATAAGTATACCCTTTTTCAAAATATTATTATCGATATTTATCTTTAAAATATTTATTTAAAATTTACTAGTTTGAAGCTTTTAAAATTCTTTTTTTTTTAATTTCACCTTTCAATATTTTTTAACTTGTCCTTTTTTCATTATTTTTTAATTAATATCAACTAATTTATTTTTTTCATAATTCAAAAATCATATTATCCAATCATATTAAAAATTCAATGTTCATACAATATATTTAAAATTTAAAATAATATTGAATAAATTATATACCTCAATTATATGTATCTTACATTTTTATAAAATTAATATTAAATATATATGTTAATCATACTTTAATTATGTATATTTTAAAATATATAATCAAAGTGAAATGAAATATAAATTTTTAATATATACTTTAATTATAAAGTTATGAAATAATATATATTTTAATTATAACTAAAATAACAATGTATATATATTTAATATCAAACAATAAAAAATTTATAATTTTTTCTTCTAATTATATATATTTTTATATTCAAAATGTATATTATGTATATTTGAAACTTTATTGATATACATTATAAAAATATATAGATTTGGTTTGATTTAAAATTAAACTATTTTTCCTTTAAAATTCATATTAACATAACAAAAGTAAATGTTAAACATACTTTAATTATGTATACCTTAAGCATATCTATAAATATTTAATGTATAAATTAATTGTACAATTATTTATATGTATATTTTAAGTATACTTATTGGTATACATTATAAAATTATATAGATTTAGTTTGATTTAAAATTAAATTATTTTCTTTTAAAATTTATATCAAGATAATTCAAAATACATTAACTTGTTTAAAAACTAAATGCATATGTCAATTAATCTAAATAAATAAAAAAGTACATCTAACTTTCATAATATGATCAATTATAACATTATATATTTTATAATCAAATTTAATTTCAAGATTGTATGATTATATAAAAAATAAAAAATACATAATAAATAAATTTTAGAAAATATTAAATATAATTTCTTATATATTTCAATTACAATTTAAACTTTGAAGTTGAAATAAATATTAAAAAGCAAGTATATCATAATCCTATATATATTTATTAATTGATATATAAATCAATATATTTTTATTATTAATATCATCATTAATAACTGATTTCAAAAATGAGTATTTATACAAAGAATTTTTAAAGATTATCTAAATGTATAATATTTTTTTGTAAAGATTACATTTTTAAAAATTTTTTCAAAAAATGGGTTAAAAATATGATTTGAATTTATAGAATATATAGAAATAATAAAATGAATAATTTTGTATATATAATGGATAATATTAGTGGTTTAAAGCAATTTTATTAGCTTTTTCAAACCGTCATAATTTAAAAACAAACTCGTTCCAAATCCATCCCCCATACTGCCAATGTCCTGTTAAAGTTAGGTTGAGCTTTATATTATTCTGGTTAAATACAAATCAAGCGCTTGATATGATATACATACATATAAGTTGTTCAAACTTATAAAATATACATAATTAACATTTAAACTTGGAATATTCAAACGTAAAATTGTGATTAATTTAATATTAATTAAACACAAATTTGTAAGGATTTGAATTCTGTTTTTACTTTCAGATGCATCGTACCTGCTGTAAAACTGCTGAAGCTGGCGATACTAGCTTGTCAATGGATGTTGAAAGATCCTGGCATGCAGCAATATTTGACCTGTATTTGTAATAGACTTTTTTATCTTGCTTTTTGAAACCAGTTCTCTTCATTGCTCGAATCCATGATATCAAATTAGTACTAAAATCGAGAAAATGGACAAATCAACAAAACCAGACATGTTTCTGTTCATTGCATCACTTTTAATCCTTTCTAATTCTGTCGCTGCAAATCCTCTCTTCGTAGATTGTTCAGATAGTACAAATTCAAGAAACTATACGCTCAACAGCCCATTTGAAAGTAACCTCAAGCTTCTTCTTCAGAACTTGACTTCTGTAACTCCATCAACGGGTTTCTACAACACTTCCGTCGGAGATAATCCTGATAAAACCTACGCTCAAGCACTTTGTAGAGGAGATATCAATTCCACAACTTGTCAAACTTGCATCCAGGATGCAACTCAAGAACTTTTAAACACTTGCAAGAGTAGAGATGCAATTATATGGTACCAGTTATGCCAAGTTCGATACTCTTTCCGAATGTTCTTCTCGATGCAAGTTTATGCCGGAAAATATGTTGATTGGGAAACTCAGGAGAAAAATATATCAGACCCAGTCCATTTCAATCAAGCTTTGAGTTATTTAATGAATAACATCTCAAGGGAGGCAGCATTCAATCCTTCCAAGGGGATGTTCGCCACTGGGGAAGTCAAATTTTCAAAAAAGGAAACAGTTTATGGTCTGGTTCAGTGCACTAGAGACATTAACGGAGGTGATTGTCGTAGTTGTTTGGAGCAAGCCTCTGGAGATCTCAGGGGTTGCTGCAATTCTAGACAAGGTGGGATTATTGTTAGCAGAAATTGCAATTTGAGATTTGAGCTGTACAGCTTCTATAATTCGTCGGGAAATTTATTGATGTACCCCACTTCAAAAGGTAAGTCAAATGCATGTTTTGCAGATCATATGTTGGAAAGATTTACATTTCAAGAAAAATTAGAGCTTTCTAGTTCTGTTAATCTATAATTATTAGATGCTATAAATGGTAACGTTATTGACAAATAATTGCATATCACTGCACCCCTGCCTTGTACAGCAGAGCTCTATTCATGGTCAGTGTAAAATCACCCCTGTTAGTGATTGAAGAAACCTGTAGCTTCCAGAGATTAGTTTTTGAGAGTAGGATGTAACTGAATGCAGTTCTCTGATTTGCTAAGCAGGGGATAAATGGAAGGTTTGGATGATTGTGGTTGTGGTGTGTATACCAATTGGAGTACTTGCAGTTCTTATTGGATCTTTCATTGTCTATTTCCGTAGAAAACGAGGCGAAGAACAAGAAGGTAATCCGTCGTTTTACTTGTGTTCCTTTTATCACTTGGGATTTGATAGTTGGCCTTTTTGGAAAGGCTAAATTCGTTTAACCATTCTGCAATGAACAAGAACTCAGTGTTCACTTTGTTCCTCTTCCTGTCTTTATGTTTTCTTAAGATGAGAAAAGAAGCCAGCTTGCGTTATTACAGGATCTAGAAAGCCCAAAAGGGCTATCAATGACAAGGGCAGATGACTTGGCGAGTCCTGAAGAACTGACTTTTGTGGATCTAACTACCATAAAGGCCGCTACAGACGATTTCTCTCCTTCAAGAAAGCTTGGGTTTGGTAGTTTTGGCACTGTCTATAAGGTAATGTCCATCTTTTTAATTTCAGGTGGCCTGGATGTGTTTTTGAGAGACTGAATTTGGATCTTAACGGCCGATCCTCAGGGTGTTCTACCTGACGGGAAGGAAATAGCTGTTAAAAGGTTGTCGAGAAGGTCATGGCAAGGGCTAGAGGAGTTCAAGAATGAAATTGGACTAATTGCGAAACTTCAACATAGAAATCTTGTGAGGCTTTTGGGATGTGGGTTAGAAGGAGTGGAGAAACTTCTCGTTTATGAGTTTATGCCCCATAAAAGTCTTGATCTTCTAATTTTTGGTCAGTTCCACTCTAAATCATCCACAGTAGAACATAATAATACATTTGCACAAATTTTTTTTATCTTTCTTTTTACAGTTACCAATTTCAGATTCTGAAAGGCGCAAACAACTTAACTGGAAGACATGCTTCAACATTATATGTGGAATTGCTAAAGGACTTCTATATCTACATGAAGATTCTAGGCTTAAAATCATCCACAGAGATCTTAAGCCAAGCAATGTATTACTAGATCATGAAATGGAAGCCAAGATTTCAGATTTCGGAATGGCAAGGATCTTTGGTGAAGACCAGAACACGGCTAACACTAGAAGAGTTGTTGGAACATAGTTAAGTACTGTTTTTCTTCCTAAACTTTCTAATTATTGCTTTCAAGGTTTTAGACATGGCTAATGCTTATATGCAAAAACAGTGGATATATGTCTCCAGAGTATGCAATGGAAGGATTATTCTCTGTCAAATCAGATGTTTTTAGCTTTGGTGTTATGATGCTAGAGATCATAAGTGGAAAGAAAAACAGTGGGTTTTACATTACAGAACTTGCCCCTACATTATTGGCATATGTACGTACAACCTTTTCCCGTAAGAAAAAATTTCAGACAACAATTTACTTTCATATGCTGATTAACTTAACAATTCCAGGCATGGCAGCTAAGGAATGAAGGAAAAGAGAGGGAATTCGTAGATCCTGTATTGATGGAAACAAGTCCAGTAGAAGAGGTTGTCAGGTGCATACATATTGGACTTTTATGTGTACAAGAGAATCCAGAAGATAGGCCCACCATGTCAGCTATACTTGTACTACTGGGAAGTGAACCAATTGCCCTTCCTGAGCCGAAACAGCCTGCATTTTCTGTAGGTAGAATGGTTTCAATTGTTGATCCTTCTGTAAATCAGATTATACATTCTACAATCTTGCCAAGGTGACTGTTGATGAGATCCACAGTTCATTTCCGTAGCAAAATACTGAATGATTGATTATACACACCCACATTTTCCTCTTTTCTTTTCCATAATTTATTTCTTAAATTTTTTGTTTCATACAAGTCAAAACCACGCTTCTACGCAGACTCCTGATTTTTTTTTTTATCATGTGATGGTAAGTTAGTTTTTGGTTACACTCGTGGAAAGTAATAGTTTAACAACTACAGAAAGATTCAATTGATCAAATATGGACGTATTGGTCCACAGAATCTATTGTCATCACTGTCAGAAATCTTTTACCATATAAATTCTGAAGACTGAGAAAACGATTGTAAAACCAGCAAGCAGGACACAAATGCCCGTCTCTGATACTAAAATTTCAGGCTCCATGTATTGTTTCCTGGAATTTGTTAGCAAGCTTGTGCTACTGGACAATGTAATATGAATACAGTTGACTTGGGATTCAGCTGGGTTCTCAAGTCAATCTCAGCACATAGAACACAGATTTTTAAAGTTTAAAAACAAACATTTGAATTAATAATCTCAAAATAAATCATAAGAGTAATGGAGACTCTGACTTTCAATTCAGAAGAAACGGGTGCTCCCTGATAAGAAAAATACAATTAGAATTCTGTTGCCCATGGCCGCCCGCAGTTTTTGACAGATATTGCGGACTATCGTATTTTAACTTACAAATGTAAAAAAAAAAAGAACTTTCTTTTTCAAAATACCATATATAAATGATATTTATTTTAATATGCAAAATAAAAAATTATTGCACACAACTTAATTTTTAAAAAATTATATTATTAATTTTTATTAAGAATAAATATTGGTTATCTCTCTTAAAATTAATTGAAAATGACATGATTTAGTTTTTAATTTTTTAAAAATATTTTATACTGGCACGAAAGCAGTGGACTTTGAAGGCCTGTTCATATCAACTTATATATAAAATTGTCTGTTCAAAAATAAACTTATAAATAAAATGCAGATGTAAATTTTTATGAGTTAATAATCATAATAAAATATACTGAAAAATGTGACGTTATGTTCGACAAAGATTAATATTCATCAGAGTATGATTGGTGAAACTTGTAATTATATCTTCTTTTTCCTGGTAACATCTTCGGTCTTGGTCATTATCTGTATTTGCTTTCTGCTAATTTCTGTCGAAGAAATATTTATGCCATACATATAACAGAATTTTGGCAGTTGCCTCAACGAGATTTCTTTGTCCGAATGGCTTATACAATTTTTCTTTTTTCTTTTTCCTGATTCGAAAGATAGGAACAATACCAGCTATGCTTCTCTTGATCCTACCGCTTGTAGTTTTATCTGACGCCACTGCGGAAGAGCCTCTCTGTTAAAACATAAAACATAAAACATAAACTGAGAAAAAGAAAACAAAAGAAAATATCAGAGCAGCTGTTTGTGAAAGGAACGTAAGAAAAAGGTCACACACTTCTATTACAAACTTAACATATTTATACATCCATTAAATCAAAGTTTGTTTACCAAACTCCCATAATTTCAGGAAGTTTGACATTCAAACTTCAGCACAAAATAAGCTCCTCCATATCTTTACAACTAAACATCTGAGATATGGAAGATTTTAATCATTACAAAAATCTTTAACAAAATAGCATCAAAACACTTGCATCAGCCATAGACTTCAACATGAAATTTTTGTATTGACAAACATTCGTCATCGGAATATAGTGAAGTTGCATGGGTTTTGTTCACATGCCAAATGCTCCTTCTTGATTTATGAATTCATAGAAAGAGGAAGTTTGAAAAAGATATTGACCGAAAAAGAAGAATCATCTGGGTTCAATTGGAATAAAAGGCTAAACCTGGTGAAAGGACTAGCTAATGCAGTTGCGTACATGCATCATGATTGTTCTCCGCCAATTGTGCATCGAGATATTTCCAGCAATAATATATTGTTGAATTCGGAATTCGAAGCTCGTGTCTCAGATTTTGGAACTGCTAGACTCTTAATTCCAGACTCATCAAATTGGACTTCATTTGCAGGTACATTAGGATACACAGCACCAGGTGCGCATTTTGATCTCATACCAATTTATTTCTCTATATTTAGCACACGATTATGTTTTA
>CANYBF010358216.1:0-34395 GCA_948192965.1 Dalechampia spathulata
AATCGATTGATTTTAGTGGAACCCTAAGTTGAGATTTAGGAGAAAGTGGACGTAGGCAAGAGTTGGCCGAACCACTATAAATCGCACATGTTACCAGCGGTTCTAGGAATTTCATATGTCTCATATAATTACATGATATTCATAATATATTACATTAGACTTTTTTATTAAACATTATGTTATATATGGTCAATTACATCTTAGAGCTTATTTTATATATTTTTCAAATATCTTATAAAATCACTATATATATATATATATATATATATATATATATATATATATATATATATATATAATATGATTCTCAATGATTAAAAGAAAGAAGTGTAGAAGAAGCATGCTTCATACAAAATGATAGCTAATAATATTGGGACTAGGAAAATGAAAACACATCCCAAATATCACAAATCATAAAAATAAAACAAAAAAAAAATCCAATTATGGTCCTACTATTATTCTTTTTTAATTAGAATTTCACATATATATGTTATATGTTTCATGTATTATTAATCATAATTTAATTCGTGTAAAATAAATTAATAAATTAGTAATGATTTAATATTAATAAATATTAACTATCAATAATAAAATTAATAATAATTATTATTTCAATATTAATATATATATAATGAAATAATTATATAAATGATAGATCTTATTTTATATCTATAATATTTTTTAAAAAATAATGATTTTATGATAGATTTATAATAAATTTTAAATAAATTACAAATTAAAATAAACTAAAATTAAATTATATTAAAATTTAAAATTTAAAATTTTATTTTTATAAATATTTTTTAAAAATTTATTATTTTTATAAATCATTAAAAATCTGAAATTTTTGTAATTTTTTTCCGTGATTTGAAAAAAATTTATTGGTAGATAATATTAATAAATATAATAGAATTCTGAATATAAATATTTAATATAATTTGTTAGTGTGTGTACACATACATATATATATATATATATATATATATATATAAATTTATCTTTTACATTTGATTAATAATATTATATTAATTTAAATTAATATATTTATAATAAAATTTAGCATTTGATTTGAAATAAAATTCATATAGATATATTTAGATAATTTATCTTCTAGATTTGATCAATACCATTATATTTTTTTAATTTAATATAGTTATAATAAATGAGTTGAAATAAGATATATATATAATTTAGGTAAAAATTAATATTCATATTAAAATATAATTTCTTTCATTAATTTATTTTATATTACATTTTAGAGAGAATAGTCACTTTTATATTTTTATTTATCCTCCACAGTCATAATATATTATAAAATTTAATATTTTAAAGCTCATTAAGATATATTTTTAAAAAATTAATTATAAAAATAACAGATTTTATTTTATATAATAGCAAATGTTTTATAAACATAATGGATTTTTTGAACTCTCTGAAAATATTCATATGATTATAATACAATATTATTAATCCTAAAATCAATCAAATAAGCTTACAATTAAATGAAAATTTATAGATCAAGAAATCATTTTAAATAATTAAAATCTTGATTTTTAAGTGAGAAAATTGTAATATTCAAATGAAATCGAGTGGAAAATAGAAAAAGGGTTGATGTGGTCAGTCACGTAACTATATTTTAAAATATTATGTAATAATTTAAAGTTTTGATTTTTAAATTAAATGATTAATCGAAATTTCTATTATTTAAAAGAAAAAATAATACTTATTATTTAACATCAGTTTAAAATTTTAATTCAAGTGATTCAATTAAAGATTTTTAATTTTTTGGAATTAAACCGATTAGTTTATTTTTAATTATTTGTCTTTTTTTGGTTTCTAATTTAAAAATATCATTGAAATTGAATCAATATATATATATATATTAAAGTTAAAAAGATTGAACCATTTAATATTAATTTTTTATTTTTAGAAAAATAATATATTTAATTATATAATTAATATGAATGAAATAGATAAAAGGAGAGATTGCATTTGAAGAAGATAAGAGTGAGAGTGGGGAAAGTGAGGCTGGGAAATGGAATAAACCTAAGGAAGAGAGGGGTCACATTTAATTCAATGGGGGGGACCAGTTTGTGATTTTCAAGACTCTGTCTTTCACAACACTCTAATCATTCAATACCATTAATATTTAACATTCTTGTGCTACTCACAATTTCCTAAGCATCATCATTTTCTCAAGTGAAATATTTTTATAATTCCAATTTTGATTTTTTTTTATCATTGAATTAAATTAAAACTTCAACTTAGGTTAAAACTTGAATTTATATAATTTTAAAAATGATTATCGTTGGTATATAATTTATTGAATCTTATTTCATAAAAACAAAATCTTATTTTGGTAGAAAAAATGCAAAACTTGACTATCAAACATTTTTGTCAAAAAATTAAAAAAGGAGGAGTCATGAGAAAAATAGATGAATAGTCACATTGCATTTATTGGCATTAGCAAACTAGTGGTTTTCCTTTTAAAATGTTTTGCTTTCAATCCTTCTAAACCCTCAACAATTTTATACCAAATTAATGTTTCATCTTATTCAATTATTTTTAAAAATTTATTTGGTTTATAGATATATTTTTATTTGAAAATGAATTTTAATATTAATTAATTTTACCTTCATTATCCTATTTATCATATTTAAAAATTCTCTATCATGTTTTAGTTAGCTAAATGAGAAAAAATTGCTTGCATTCTATCTCAAGAGGATTTCATTTTAAATTTTGAAACATTTTTATTTAATAAAAATAATATAAAATTATCATTTTATAATATTTATAAATACTTAAAAGTACATATTAAAAAATTAAGATTTTGAATTTTTATACTTAATATTGATTATCATTATATATTAAATATTTTGAAGTATGATCCTCATCCATGCCTTATCTCCACATATATTTTTAATATAGAAAAGTTTATAATTTTTAATTTAATTTGATTCTAGAAAATATAACTTCAGTTACAAATAAAATAACAAAAAAAATTAAAGAATCAAACCAATCAATTCAAGAAATTTAAACCACCAAAATTCCAATTCAATTCAATTCCAAATCAAATCAAACCATACTTTCCATAACTATTACCTTACCTTCATAATGAAGAACAACTCAAAATTGCGAAGCCTAGTTTGCCAAGTCTACTTTGTTCTTGCTTGTTTTACATTTTACAAACATTTTACAAACCTGTTATATTCATGCCATACCATTTCCTTAGTTATAGAGCAAATTTGCTCCTTTATCTGGTTTCATTTATGTTCTTTATGATGGTTATGCATTTCATTATGGAATACCTTGATAGTTTCTATTTTATTATTTTATACTTTACTCTTTTCCCACCAACCCTCTTATATTTCCTTGAATCAATGTTCATATTTCAACTTGTGGACTTGCTTTGAACTTTTAACAATAACTCATGCCTCAATCAGTTTGAAAAAATATAAGATTATAGCTCCAAATCTAGCGAGGTTGTCTGTAGTGAAACTTAGGGTTAAAATGCAAATCTGGTATGATGAATGTACATTAAGGTATAATGAATGTGATGCCATATATGGGAAAATCAGATTGTTACTAGTATAGTTTGATTGATGGATTTTGGAAAGATGATTTGTAGCCTCATCTCCTATTAAGGGAATTTTACTTTTGTATTCATAATCTAGATTTTCTCTCGATAGCAAAGAAAAAATGAACCATCATCCTCAATCTACCCCATTATTGTTAATTTGGCTTGTACCACAAATAAATGGTTTTGGCTGGATTGTCAAAGTCTCAGAGTAACCCGAATACAACCTAGATTAAAACAAACCAAGTTTAGAATATAATGGTAATAGTTAAAACTTAGAAAAGAAACTCAAAAGATAAATACACCTTCCATTCCTTAAGATCAGGTATAGATGAGAGCTTCGAGGAGTTTAAATAGTTTAATGGAATAGATCCATAGAATATTTAGATGATATCAAAGTTTGAGATGGTCAAACTATCGGATAATCCTGATTTTGTGTTCAAAAATCTAGAATTGGGCTAGTTTAAAGTTTAGATCCATTTGTGGACTTAGGACCTTTGAGATAAATTTAGATATTTGATGGACCTCCAGATGAATGTTCATGTTTAGTAAGTAAGAACTCTATTTAGGTCATTGTTATAAGTTCAACTCAACACTTTCTTTACCCTATGAAATTTCTCCAAGCTTCATATATAGAAAAGAAAATATTAACTTGGTAAAATGGGAGGACACAATTGAGAAGAAATACCTAGATTTGCTTCAACGTTCCTCAATATAGAGACAACTCTATAGTTGAATCAAGGACTAATTTACATGGCCTAAAATGCCTTTAATGTGGAATTTTTTTCTTAAAGAAAAATCAAAATCAGATTTCTTCATGGAATATCTTTGCTCAAGAAAATGAATAAATGAGTTCTCATTCATAAATACTTGTATCATGTAAATGGATACCCTGTAATACTTTCCACCTCTGATGCTTATAGCTTTAAGGAAATATAATAATGAACAAATAACTCACCTTATTTTTGCTCCATTTTCAAATTCTGTAGCATCTTTAAACACTTTTTGTGCCTATGTAGGATTATACTTATTAGAGGATGAAAAAACTTCTATGCTCTTATATTTTAAAAGCCTTTTGTTGATAGAAATTGATCATAAATTATTGATAAGAGCACCACTTCTAATGATTGTGCACAACTAGGCCTAAGACCATTTTTGTTTATAAGAAGAAGGAGGACATATGACAATAGTAAAGGAAGCCACATGGAAGCATAAAAGGACAAGCTTTATCTTTATATAGAAATTCTGCAGACACAAGAGGACATTTAGTTTTACAATTATGTTTTGTATTTTATCCTTATGATAGTCTTAAATCGAGAGATTCCTCTTGGGCTTTACTGATAATTTTGGCTAATACAACATTTCTTGTTCCTGGAATACTTCCATTAATGATAAAGAAAATACATTACTAGGTTATCTTTCTTATAGAGGATTCATATTAATCTTATAGACTCCTAACTCTAATAATTTGGTTTGACCTACAGTATACAACTTAGACGAGAATGGAAGAACACGTTTAGTAGTTAGATAGGAGCTTTACCAATTTGGAAGAAGCCTTGGCCGCTCTTAAACAGAACTGGATTAAAAGTTTTCTCGCTTGGAATCCTCGCTTTCTTCTGTCACCACATGCATGTATGTCCTTCCATTTGCTCTAATTCCCTTTAAAGACCCATCCCAAACTGCAATAACCTCTTTCCCAGCACACCCAGTTATTATTACTCAACCATCACAATCCCCATAGACCACCCTGACATTTGATGAACACTCATTTCCTTTCAAAAAAATTCTTATGCCCATATTTAATAGGTCTGATACTATCAGTTGGATTGCACGATCAAAACAATATTTTGAGATACATTCTATTCAAGAACATTTGATCCATATTTGATCAGGAGGTTTACATGAGTTGTTACATTCAGCTCTGTTGAAGGGAATGTTGGGATATTCTTTTAGGGAGCCATGTAATTCTTCCAAGTTTGGGCTTGGTCCTTGTAATTCTCTATTACAATCAAAACCTAGCCCTGCTACCCTAACTTTTCATGAGAAGGATCTAGTGCCTTGTCCTCCTTATGTTCTAACTACTTGTTCTCTCGACAACCAACCTCAGCCATCACCTAACACCTCTTGGACATCATCCTACTCCTCAGCTAGTCGTGATACATATCGATATTCTCACAAAGTATATCTTAACCTACAAGTTAAAGGGTTATGCTTTAAATGCAAATAAATGTATTCTCCCCTTCACGAATGTTTGAGTAAATCTATTCAAGCCTTGATTATAAGGGATGGTAAGATGATGGCCTTTATTAGATCTAAAGGAGAGATTGAATTGGTTGATCTTCTTCCTAGATTGAGCAGTCTTATTTCTCGTAGCTTGAACTTCTGATGTATTCTGTTGGTGGCATTTCACATTCTACGATAAGTGAATTTATAATGGTCAATAGTGGGGTAAGTCATAATTTTGTGTCTTTAAATTTAGTCTCTTGATTACAATTATAGGTTATTCTCACCTCTCCATTTTTTGTTAAACTTGGTGATAATCATCATTGTTTATGCTTGGGAATTTGTCAAGGTTTAGAATTATAATTGGCAAATTGTGTTATCTGTGTAGATTTCTTTGTTTTTCTTTTAAATGGTTTAGATGTCATTTTGGGAGTGTCATGGCTGGAAACTTTGGATAAAATTCAACTAAATTGGAGTAAGATGACGATGAAGTTCCTTTGTTCTGAGTAGTGGGTCACCATAATAGGGAATTCCCCACTTTGCAAATTCCTATTTCAGCACAATTAGTTCTTAAGATTCATGATATTGCATTCTCAGTCTTACTTTGAGAGATTGAAACTCCTAGTTCTACTTCAAGTAACCCTTTGTCGCCATCTCTTGACCATGAATGCTCACATTCTCTACAAACCGTTATTAATAAATTTGATGATGTTTGAGGATAATCATGCATTGCCTCCTCATTGTAGAGCATATCATCATATTATCTTGTAACCTAATTAAGCTATAATTTACATCAATCGTATCATTATGGGCATAACCAAAAAGATCAAATTGAGAAGATAATGGGAGAGATATTGATAGCAAGGATTATTTAACCCAATTCCAGTCTAATTTTATTAGTCAAGAAGAAAGCCAACAGGTGGAGATTCTGCGTGGACTATCGTCAACTTAATAGGGGTACTGTACTTGATAAATATCTGATTTTGATCATTCAGGAATTGCTTGATGAGCTTCATGGTGCAAAGTTCTTTACTAAATTGGATTTAAAATACAAATACTTTTAGATTTAGGTGGCTTCACTAGATGTGCATAAAATGGATTTCTGCACTCATTATTGCCATTACATATTTTTGATCATGTCTTTCGGCCTTACTAATACTCTGATAACGTTTCAAGTAATCATAAATGACATATTTCACCTTTACTTGAGGAAGTTTATCTCAGTATTTTTTGACGACATCCTGATTTATAGTTCTGGTTGGCATCTCATTTACAACTGTTGAAGAAAGGATAAGGAAGGGGAGGAGGCTGCAGTAGGGGGGTTATCCCACATCGATAAAATGGGAAGCAAAAATGGTGCATATAAGTCCATGAGCCAACAAATCAAAATGCCAAATGGCATTTTAGTGGAAGGAAGGCTCATGCTTAAAAGGCTCAGCCCGCGTGCAGCAGCTTAGCCCATGATGGTGGCTCATCCTACCTTCAGTCTGTGCCTGTGAGGCAGCCCGTTTGAAGATGCGGTCCTCAGATTTGGACTAAACTCTCCCAGCAGCTTGGACCCGGGCCCGCTCCGCTCCAACAAATGGTATCAGAGTCAAAAGCCTTACTGCCCATTGACGATCCTGAGGCCCAGTTATAGAAGGCCTTTGGAGGAGGCCCAATTGAAGGAGTCACGATCTAGAAGCCGAATTTGGATCTGGAAGGCCAAGTTGAGTTCGGAGGCCGAATTGGGATCCAGAAGGTTAAGATGAAGAAGGCCAAGTTGAAGGAGTCTCGGCCCAGTTGAAGGAGTCTCCAGAAGGCCAAGTTGAAGAAGTCCGGAGGTCGAATTGGATCCGAAAGGCTGAATTGGATCCGGAAGAAGGCCAAGTTGAAGGAAGGCTCGACCCAATTGAAGGAGTCGATCTGGAGGCCGAATTGGATCCGGAAGGAGATCCGAAAGGCCCAATTGAATTGAAGGCCTAGTTGAAGGCGGTCCAGGAAGCAAGTTGAGATCACGTTTAAGGCCCAAGTAGAGGAAGTCCATTTGAAGAAATATGGAGCTTCAGAATTCGGGTTGGCAAAGATAGTCCAAGCCCAAGTCCAGTCCAAGCCCAGAAGAAGATGATGCCTAAGGATTCTAAGACTGAGAAAGGAAAAAGCCCAGACGATGATGATGATGGTTGAAGCTTAAATCGAAACGGGCCTCAACAGGCTCGAGCCCGTTAAGATTTGAGAGGGAGTGTTGAAGAAAGGATAAGGAAGGGGAAGAGGCTGCAGTAGGGGGGTTATCCCACATCGATAAAATGAGAAGCAAAAATGGTGCATATAAGTCCATGAGCCAACAAATTAAAATGTTAAATGGCATTTTGGTGGAAGGAAGGCTCATGCTTAAAAGGCCCAGCCCGCGTGCAGCAGCTTAGCCCATGATGGTGGCTCATCTTACCTCCAGCCCGTGCTTGTGAGGTAGCTCATTTGAAGATGCGGTCCTCAGATTTGGACTGAACTCTCCCAGTAGCTTGGACCCGGGCCCACTCCGCTCCAACAGCAACACTTAGCAATAATCTTGGTTCTTTTACAACACCACCACCTACACATGAATCCAAAGAAATATTCTTTGGGCCTTACTTTAGGCCTTACTTTAGTCTCTTATCTTGGATATGTAATTTCCCAACATGATGTAGAAATAGATCTTGAAAAATGACTTTTATTTTATCTTGGTCTCAATCGAAATCTTTTAAGGCTGTAAGGGGATTTTTGGGTTTGACAAGCTATTAACATTGCTTTGTTTGCTAATATGGTGAATTGGCTTGCTTATTGACAAGATTGCTTCAAAAAGATCAAGCTTTCATATGGACTGCGATAGACCAAGCTTCTTTTGATAAATTAAAACAAATCATAGCTTTATCTCTTGTTTTAGCCTTTCTTGATTTTTCCTAATCTTTTGTTGTCAAATGTGATGCTTCGGGTACTATCATTGGAGCCATTTAGATGCAGATTTATCAAATGATAACTTATTTTAGTTGAATTATTTCTGATAAATCAACTATGCATTTGGCTATAAGTGAGAATTAATGGCCTTAGTATCATCAATCTAACATTGGCGATTATATCTTATTTGGAGGTTATTTATGGTACGAACTAATCATCGAAGATTAAAGAGCCGTTGGTGCCAATAAGCTTCTATGCAGCTTAACAATATTGGATCTCTAAGTTGCTGGGATATAGATTTCAAATTGAATACACGTTTGGCACATCTAATTTGGTTGTTGATGCTTTATCTCATCAATTCAAGGAACTAAATTTATTGGTTATTTGTTGTCCTTAATGGCTAGATTGGGATGCAATTTAGGTAAACATCCAACAAGACTTTCACTTGATGAGTATAATTCAAGACCTTTTAAGTGGTAATAAAGAACATCTTCATTATTCAGTCATTCAAGGTCACATGTATTATAAAGGCAAGTTGGTATTACCTCCTTCTTCGTGGACCATTAAAGTAATCTCTCACTTCCATTGTTCTTTGGAAAAAGGGCATTCAAGTGTATTTCACACTTAAATGACTTGCCTCGCATTTTTTCTAGTCGAGAATGATACAGATGTTTTGGTAGTTTGTAACAGAATGTTTGATATGCCAAAAGCAAAAGTACAAGGCTCAGTCTCTAACTAGGTTATTGCAACCTTTTCCAATTCCATCGCAGGTCTGGGAGGATATATCTCTTGATTTTATTACAATGTTGCTAAAGTCTAATGGGGTGGGTTGTGTTTTAGTGGTTATAGATCGACTGTCAAAGTATGCATACTTCATTGCTATGTGATACCCTTTCACAACACGATAGGTGACAACTAAATTTCTTGACCATGTTATCAAGTTACATAGGATCCCTAGAACCATCATCAACGATCAAGATCCAATTTTCCTTGGCCACTTTTGGACAAAACTATTCCAATTGTCAGGGACTAAGCTACATTTTAGCTTTGCGTACCACCTGAAAACTGATGGGCAAACTGAATCTTTAAATCACAACATAGAAACTTATTTACGTTCTTTTTCATTAGATTAACCTTGCTAATGGTTCAAATGGTTGTCTTGGGCATAATATTAGTATAATACAAACTTCTAGCAGGCAATAAGAATGACTCCTTTTCAAGCTTTATATGGACGTCTACCACCAACCCTGGAGAAATACTTCTTAAAGAGACAAAGATGGAGGCTGTCTCTTAATTCTTAATCAATCAGGATGAAATTCTTCAGTAGATGAAGTTTAATTTGGAGAGATCTCAACAATACATGATTAAGTATGCTAATGCCTATTATCAAGATATGTCATTCGAGATTGGCAATAAGGTCTTTTTGAAATTGAGGCCTCATCGATAAACTTTGATAGAAAACATACATATGCTAAGTTGACGACATGCTTTTATGGCCTTTTAAGATCATTAGCAAGGTGGGACCTATGGCATACAAGCTACAATTGCCTGTTACATCTTGTATTCGCTTAGTCTTCCATGTTTCTCAACTTAAAAAAGTGATGGGAAATCACTTTGGTGTTACAAAACTTCCTCTTAGTTTGGATGGTGTGGAAACCTTTGTAATTGAGCCTTAGACAATCCTTTGACAAAGACTGGAAAATCAAGGGACTAAGCAAGGGAAACACATTTTAGTTTATTAGATGGGACGATCAGCAGAGGAGGCCACTTAGCTTGATAAATCAAATTTTATGGGTTAATTTCCTCATTTAAGTCTTGAGGGCAATTCTGTTATGTATTTTGTCCTTGTGACAGTCTTAAATCACGAGATTCCTCTTGGACTTTACTAAGAATTTTGACCAATACGACATTTCTTGTTCTTGAAATACTTCCATTGATAATAAAAATACATTATTGGGTTATCTTTCTTATAGAGAATTCATATTAATCTTACTGACTCCTAACTCTAACAATTTATCCTCTCAAATTAGGATCGTTAAATTTGACCATGTTCCTTAGAGATCGATCTTTACATCCTTTATTTCCTAAATAGTTTCCTATTTAGCCACTTTCTATCAAAAGCTCCATTGCAATATTTCCAACCTATAAGTAGTTCAATCCATTATTTCATAAAACAACAGAAGGCTAATAAGAAAGTCTTTGGAAAAATATTTTACCATGCATAATTCCTGCAAAACAATTATTTCCATGGTACATGCCATGAACATCCAACTAATGAAACTCCTTGCCATGGTGTTGCAAATTTTAAATGCTAAAAAGTGTTAGAAAAAAGATTGGATCAATTAATAGATAATCAACTCTGATGCAAACAGACAACAAGGGAAATGGACTACATTTTAGTAGGGGGAAAAATATTACAAACTGAAAAGAAAGGAATGAAAATGTAAAAATAATAAGAATAATCACAAATAACTACCTGAGGTTTGCCATTATGTATATTTTTGCCCTTACATTTTCAATGATATCACTTTTCAACCTTCAACTAAACTATAATTAATTTGTTTATTACTAGAATGACAAATGACTGTAAGATGCAGTTTCGAAAATAATAAATATACCTGTATTTTCTGTTCTATATATTTTAGTTAAACTACTCCCTAAGATTTGAATTATTCGAGACTTTGCTAAAAAAATTTTCATTTTAATCAAAAAGATGACTAACAAAATAAGAATTTTGCATGAGGAGGATTTGTTATGGGTGAGAAAACAACCATTATTGAAAACACAAGGACAATAAATGCATATTATGTGAAAATAACTATTTCAGAATTACAAGGATAATTGTATGAGTAAACATAAATAAATAGAAAAATGGACGAGAAACATGAGACTTGCCTTTTTTAATGTGAGTCAAAATTGAACCTAAAGAAACCCCAAATTCATTTTGCCTCTGGTTCAATTAAGGATAGCGGGTCTGCTTGACAGGGTTATGGTTTTCACTTTTCAGGTTTGAAGCTTTTGTTCAAGAAATAAAGGTTTGGATTTGTTTTCCCAAATAATGATTAGCTGAATCGATAAGGATCATAAACATTGTCATTGTTATCATGTCCAGATCACAAATGAGACTCAAATTCTTCCTCATGGCTAGATCTGTTGTCACCAAGTTCACTGCCTGGAATAGTCTCTGATGCATCCTCTAGACTAGCCGTACCGTTCTTGTATACGCCCCTACTTCTATCTAAAAGGCCTCTCCTCATCAGGCTTGCATATTTTTCCCAGATAGTTACTAGAGGATGTTTCTGCAGCAGTTGCTGGCCATCGTATGCTTCCCTAAGAACAACAGTCTGAGTATCACACTTCATGGAGATGTAGAAAATTCCAGGATGGCGCTCAAACACTTTGGTGAACTTTTGAGGCAGAGACAATGGTTTTCGGAGATTGCTTACATTCTTACGCTCAGTTTTCTTCAGTACTGTCAGGTGGAGAAGCTCATGAAACACTCCAACAATTCTCTTCTCAGATACATCTGTACGTGGGTCTAAATGTGAGGCCTTAGAATAAGGTGAGTTATAAGGAAGCCTCTGCCACTCCTGTAACCATTCCATGCATTTCCTCTTCAAGCCAAACCCCCTTGTAAATCGAATTGGAAATGCCAAGCAACCATTTTCCACATCTTCTTCTCGTTGCTGGAATGCAGCATTCTTCTGCAAATGAGAGATGGCGATACTATCATCCCAACGTTGAAGTTTTACACCAAAACGATCATCAGGGAGTTCAACCAAGGAAAACAAATCAGGGTGATGAGGAATCAAGGAACTGTGGTAATCATAAGGCAATCCCATGTCCCATCGTAGCTGGTCAATAGTTTGTAATGGAAGAGTCCTATCCCTTGTGAGCATGAACAGTTTGCGAAGCCGTTCAATAATATCTGTTTGGTTACGTTCACGTATTTCAAGTTCTTCTTCATGAATATTTGAGGCCTCAGGAGTCAACTGAAAACAAGGAACACGAGTGCCTCCACTGTCAAGAATGTGAGACTCCTGGAAAATTGTAGGATATCTCCTAATAAAAGTAGACAGCTTAAGATCATGGGGTAGACCAAGTTGTCCACGGTGTGGAGTAAGACGATAAATAGGAAGGCAGCAATTAGGAGCTGAGGCAATTATGGAAACAAGGAAGCAGGTTGCTTTAAGATCTCCCTGACCAGCCACA
The DNA here is from genome assembly GCA_948192965.1 of Dalechampia spathulata. Taxonomy (NCBI): domain Eukaryota; kingdom Viridiplantae; phylum Streptophyta; class Magnoliopsida; order Malpighiales; family Euphorbiaceae; genus Dalechampia; species Dalechampia spathulata. The sequence goes on from CANYBF010358216.1 coordinate 12,923, forward strand.
ACGGCATCTAATACTCTATCTTTTACCCATTTCAACTTCACGTTCACCAGATTGAATGTTTGCTGGTAAAGGAATCCTCTCCGATATCTACATAGAAAAAGACAGCTTCGTTTCCCACTTAGCAATGATAATAAAACCATTTCCAGATGATCAATTCACATGTTCCCCATTCAACACGTTCTAATGAAGCATAAAAGAAACACCAAAATGCAACCACCAATGCAGCAGAAAGAATCCAACGCCAGCTGAAGACTTAAAAATCTGCAAGTAGCAGTTTGAACAATTCAGAGAACTAAACTTAGTAAACGAAAACACCATTTTCATTCAACTTCATCATGACCTACTCCAATGCACATGCCCCTTAATTGGTAAACAAACATAACCAATGACACCTTACAAAAGGCATTTCACTGAAGAATTTCGTCAAACAGATGAACGGCATCACTGATTAAAACAACAGGAGATTAACCTTTTCAAAAACCGAAACAGGGATTAAAAAGAAGGTTGAATTTATGAAGCAAAATGACAGGGACTAAAAGCAAACCTAAGAAATCCTTTTGTTTCAAATTTCCTTTGCTTTCTGTTGGTTTCTACCAGCAAGTTCCATGGAATTGAAATACTTTCATAGGTGTATTTTCTCTTATTTTCTATAAAATATAAATTTATTATGAAATTGTATATTAAGATTAAATAATTCATAAATGAACTTTTTCCTATTTTCCAAAAAATACTTTTTATCAAATATAAAATGAAAAATTTTTTTAAAATAAAAAATTATAAAAATATCTTCATAAAAAATTATAAAATAACTCTTTTTCAAAATTTAATATAAATTTAACATGAAAAATTATTATTTTTATAAAAATAATAATTAATTTTATGAAAATTAAGAATTATTAAATATCATTATAAAATAAAAGGTAAATAAATTAAGATATTAATTTTCAGTAATTCACCTATAACTTAATAAATAATAATTCCATCAAACAAATAATTCTGATTAATTAATAATTTTTCCTAATTCGCAGTTTAAATTCATAAACATTTTTATTATATATTATTTTTAATAAAAGAGATAAAGTCTAATCACATAAAAATAAAAAGAATAAAAATTAGAAATGAATTTGCGTTGTCCAAATTGTACGAAAAAGTTTTATAAATACTTTTAATTCTAAAAAATAAATAAACTGAAAATGTAAAATTCAAAATATTAATTTGATAATACAAAAAACATATATAATTTAACTCTCTTTGATTCTCAAAGTAATCTAACAATTGGCACATGATCGTCAGCATTAGCACTTGTGATGGCAGTTCATTTCAGCTTTGAGTTCGAACCAAAACATATAAAATTATATTAAATCGAAATGAATTATTACTCTTTTTCGGATTATTGAATTATAAAACTGAAATGAAATCAACCCGAACTTCATTTTCGATTTGATATTTCTTGGTTTATTGGTTTAAACTGGATTGTTGGTTTAAACTTCCACACCCAGATCAAAATCCAGGGAAACAATTATTGCTATGGATGCCACCCTGCATAGCATCCAACAACCTTCTACCAGGTTGTGAAAGGACTCCAAAATGTTTGGAACTCGAGGAAAATGAGGATGAGAACAAAAGATAAAGATACAACAGAATGATGTTACTGTACAGTACACTGCAGCACAGTACAGTACAGGAGAATTTGGAACAAACGATCCAGTTTTCACCGGGCAACTCAGAGATCAAAGCTTAAAACTAATTTACAGCCGCTGTGGAATGATCAGGATGACCAGAAAAGCTAACCTCAACACCATTCCCACCAATTCCAGCAATGAAACACTGGAATCCGCATGACTCCAGTTCTGCAATTACTCTGTCTCCAACTGTTCCTGCCAGCACTGGTTCGTAAAGTCATGGAAAACATAGAAAGACTGCACGGTAGGATTAGGAGTGAGCAAACTGAACACGAACCGAACTGACAAACCAATGATAAGAAGATTTAAAAACCGAAAAACTAAACTGAAGCGATTAAATTTGGTTATATTTTATTTTGAAAGTCAAAAGATTTCAACTCTTAAACCGAACAAAACCAAATTGATGCACAGCTCTATGTAATGCAACTCCATCAAATTAGCTTACTTTATCTTCTAAATCCTTTCTTACACAACATTGACCAACAAATTAATGACTTAAATGATCAAGTATGTTTCAAGATGAACATTGACGATTTCCTAAAAAACAACTTGGAGGAATCTAAAGCCCGCAAAAACTGATGATAGCTAATAAAGGACTTGTAATAGCTAAAGTGCAACTACTAGTTAACAAAGATTAATCATTTTGGATCAGTGGTTTAGGCTTGCAAGCTAACTAAGCTAATTAGATTTTGCGCTGTTACAATACAAACTAAAAGCAAGGTCAAACAAAATGAAACCAGACAAGACTAAATATCTTAAGATGGTCCTTTTTATGGAAAGCCTATATTTAACAGTTTTTTCATGTTTAACGAGGAGTCCAGTTGAACCGAATTACCAGAACTGATGGCAACTATGCAAGAACCTATTGAATTGTGAAGAAACCTTAACAAGAAGATCAGACAAACAAAGCTTAGACTGTGACAGATACCGGGTCTATGCTAAGTGGAATCCTGTGGAGACTAGTGTAAAGGAATTAAGAATAGGGATAACCATTAAGGATACAGGTTGGTAACAATGTCAGCACGCAACCACCACCTCCTGCTCCAGTCAACTTGGAAGCCAATTTGTACTTCAATGTTGTTCGAAGAACAGTTTCTATAGAAGCATGGCTAACCCCCATGGCCTGGAGTAAACCTTGATTCATTTCCATCAACTCTTCCAGCTTCTCTTCTTTCTCAGTCATCGATTGCTCATCTGGCACAGATGACTGAATGATATCAGCTAGTTCATTGCTGATAGAATCGACAGCACTAAAAACAGAACTCATTGCATTAGGGTATCGTAAGGTTCTCTCCGAAACACCAGCAACCAGTGCTTTTGTATTCCTCCCAACATTTGTGTTTGTAATAAGCATTTTGAGTGGCATGTTGGACTTCAAGCGTGTCAGATTACCAGATCTAAACTTGATCATATTGCCTGTTGAAGATGAAAATAGCGAATACACGTCAAGATGCAATCCTCTACTCCAATAATGATCAACTAGCAGGATCTTGGATTTTCTGGGCAGTAAAACAATTTCTAAACAGGTTCAACTTCCAGATGTATCAGCAGGATGCAAATTATACATTGTTCCAAGCCACACTCAACTGTAAAACATAGTCATTCCATATTCCAGAAACATGATAGCAGAGCATGTACAATTCAAAACCAAACCATAAAGCTTGCTAAGTTCACATACCATAAGTGCTAACAGTGTTGTCAATTCCAGATGGTTTCCCATGAATAATCTTTTCACCTTCAAAAGCCCATTTGTTTACTAACTCGCATTCAGGTGTCCCAAATAATAACCACCCTGGCTGCTCTCTATCCATGTCTACAGAGTCTGAGATACCAACAAGAGCAGCAGAAAGGGCCACACAGAATGCAGCAGATGAGCCGAGGCCTGAACCAAGTGGAAGGTCAGAAGTGATAACCACAGTGGCAGGCTTAAATCTGACATAAGAAGGAATTAAATTAGAGAATCAGGTGAGAAGGTCTAAAAAAAATCAACGACATGACATTATGCCAAATGCATACCCTTGGATAGAAGTGTATAACCACAAAAAGGCCGAAACTCCAGAAGCCAGTGCAATTTTTGCCTCTGGAATAGTTTGTTCTTCAACCAACTTGGAAACTGACTTGATTATTTCGGTCGAGAAAGATGTGGGTGTTGAAGGAGAAGGAGTAACTAAGTCAGATAATGCTTCTTTGATTCTAGCAATTGGCCATGAAAACTCTAGTGCCATATCCAAGAGCCGAAGTTTCAGCGCATCATCAGTCTCTGCGAAAAAAAACATGATCCATCAAAACACACAATTATTATCATGAAAACAAGAGAAATCCAACTGATATGATGGATTTCAAATCTGTAAACTTTATAAGTGGGTACAAAGACAAAGAAATGAGATTGATCATCATTTGATTGTTTTAATTTTCTCTGTACAGGAAATGCTAGTTTGACAATGTCATGTTAACTTATTGGTTAATGTATACTGACTCAAGCTCATAAACCCAAATCCCAAACAGAATCAAAACTCAAAGATAATCCCAATTCCAAATAATTAACCAAAAAGTTAGCTCATTGTGGGGAAGAAAAGAAACCTCCACAACTTCAACCAAGAAAAACAAATTCTCCAAGCATGAAAAAACCACAATCTGGTAAGGTAATTCTCCGATCAAGATTCCAAACAAATTGAAGCAAGTAAAATGAAATGAGAAGTAGAAGAGAGAACTACTATTACCAGCAGAGGGGAAAGAAACAGAGACATGGGTGTAGAGATTAACAGACGCAGCGACAGCAGTGGATCCGTGGACCACGGCATGCTCGCCGGAGAGAATGATTTTGCCTGGAGCTCTTGCTTTCACTTCCATTGGTGTGTTTGAATGCAAGAACCAAGGGATTCATGAGTCCATTAATTAAAGATGATAAAGTCAACAATGGAATGGAATCGAATAGAAGTGAACAGCCTATGACATTAAGGTCCTATGCGATTAAGGTTAGGCACTAAGCCTTCTTAGCATTTGGTACTTCGAAAATACTTACCTGAAATTCATTTTTAAGGTTAATACTAATACTAATAATAATTCTTTGTAGTCAATCTAGCAGACTAGTTTCTTTTTCAATTTAAATATAATTTAAATTTAAAATAAATAATTTAATTTAAATTTTTTATATTATATATATCATATTTATATGATATAACAATTGATTTATAAAAAAAATTATAGCCTATAATTTTATTATTTTTACAAGGTAAATTTATTAATAATATTATATTTAATTAGATTAAGAAATTAAATCATGATAAAAACCTCTTTTAAACGTTAATTAAATTGAATTAGAGATTAAATCGATGCTACTAATATATTTATTTGGATGTAATTATGAATAATTCGATTAATTCAGAATTTGACAAAAATATAATGTTATAATAATAAATAACCATTTGAAGATTTATTTAATTGATTTTAAAATAGATTAATTATAAAAATGATAAATTTTATTTTATATTTTATAATATCGGATAATTTTTAAAATAAGGAATGTAAACTCCATCAAAATTGTTAATAATAAATTAAAGTTGTTAATTACAATTTATCATAATCACTAAATGGCAACGAGTTAATACCCATCAAAGATAATAAATAAAGTTAAATGAAGATAAAATAATAAAAACTACTAAAAATGCATAATTTTTTAAAAATAAAAATAAAAATTAAATTAAATGGAATTTGGTGTGGATTAATGAAGGATTTTACCAACCAAAGTCATTGACTAATGGCAAGTTGTAGGCTCTGCCCACTCCCCCAATCATTCGTCTTGGCAGCCATACCCAACACATGGCCATTCAATTTTATTAAAATAATAACACACCCCTTTGCTACTTGCATTAATAATTGTATTATTCCATACCAACCCAATTTCCAGATGATTTCCAAAGTGTAATCACCATTTTATTATACGGTACAAACCCATTTCTGACCAGCCTGCCAGAATGGATTCTTGCCTGTCAAGATTTTGCTGTTCTGACGGGACGGACCAGGATATGTTGAAGGTTCATGATTCTGGATTATATAATGTAAGAAGAAGTTTCTGATGGTTTCCAGGTAATTAGTGTCTGGTAAATCACAGATTTAACTTTGCAAACTCTTCTTGGAGATCGCTGTAGAGAGTTTCCACGATATTCAGCAAGAAACCGTCTGAACCATGTTTTGCCAACAATGAAATAGAAACCGGAAGACCATCATGCGTGCCAAGTGGTATGCTCACCTACAATTTTGAGCAAAAATTAATATAAATTCCAGGGACGAGAAAGATTTTCTCACAAAAATAAAGAGTAAGAATGAACCTGACAGAATCCTGACACTCCACCGACTGATAGTAGGCTAAAAGCCTCCGCACGGAATGTTTCCAGGGTTTGTAGATACGAATCTAACTTCGGTGGATGCCCTGGAATCGTAGGAATAGTAAGATGCCAGAATCCTGCAATTGTTTGACTTGACTAGTGCTTATTAAGTGGGAGAAAAAGGGAATTCTAGAGATGAAATTGTGTCAACAATTTTCTGGTTTATGGATTTTTGGTAATGTAAGGCGTTACAAAATGGCTTTTGGAGGAGATCCAGGAGCAAGTACCTGAAGAAGGGTTGTAAGGGCAGCCCGTAATTCTATCATTACAGATTTAACGGCATCGATATTTTCCCATGTTGATCGGATAGCTTGCGATATTAGTTTCGCGGGGCCCCGACCAAGATTTGGCTTGACAGTGGTAACCCATTCACCATGGTTATACCTGAACTCATACCTTCATAATGAAACCAAAATCTCATTCAGGCTGACAGATAAAGCAATTCAGAGAAAATCCAGAAGATGACAATGATCATATATGACTAACAGGAGAAAAGAACTAGAATATGCCACCTTTGAAGCAATCGCATGGCTTTCGAGAGGGCTGCCAAGGATGATATCTTATACTCATCTTGATCTTTGTTTTCTTCGCTCATAAAAGGCCTCAAGCTTGGAACATTCTTCTCAACATAGTCCCCAAGCATTACATTTTTCAGAACATCACCTGCGTAGACAAATAAAAGCAATTTTTTCTACCAAGCTGATGGGATATAAATGGATAATCTTGTCCATCAAGTTCAAGTCCATCTTCCTGTCCTGTTGAATACTACCGAGGAAATAAAAATGAATAAAATTGTCATATTTGTCATGCTGCAATCAGTTGTTTGTGAATTCTGACGAAGTTTTCTCCGAACTCGAAAGATTACAGAAACTGACCCCCAAATAACTTCTCCGCTGATTTAACAAGCGCTTGACGAACTAGATTATTTGGAATGCTTGAACGCTGGAAGCAATCTTCTGCTATAACTATCAGACTTGGCTCGGTCTTTTCCATTTCAGGCAAGTGAAGTAGGACGCGTCCGACTTGATTCAGAATCGCTGGATCTCTTGCAAACCATCCTGAACAAATATTTTATGTCGAAAGAATGAAGATCAGAGATATAAATCACTCTAGCAATTATGAATTGCTCGTCACAGAAATAGACGTGCTGACTGGTTCACGTACCCACAGTATAAAAACTCTGTGCCATGGGAATTACTCCTGAAACTGAAACAACACCATGTGAAGGACGAAAGCCTAATATATTGCAGTATGATGCTGGAACTCTTACACTTCCCCCAGTGTCACTTCCTGCATCAAAGAAAATCCTTTTTCTTCTTTATTTTCCTTAGCTTATTAATGCTTGTAAGGAATGAGCGTTGTGCAGTAGAATATATATTGACCTAACGAGAAGTCTACAAGTTTTGCAGCTACTGCGACGGCAGACCCACTAGACGATCCACCTGGTAAACGATCCGGAGCACAAGGATTTATTGGTGTTCCATAATGTTCGTTTACCCCATTTACACTGTAACAGGAACAAGTTTATCAGCCGCGAAAGTGGAAGAGGATTTGACAATAGCAAAAATGAGATTGAACAAGAATCATTGATAACTGGAAGAAGTTTCAAGGTCTGATAAAAAGGTTGAAAATTTTCTCACCAATATGCCATTTCACCCATGATTGTTTTGCCAACACAAGTGGCTCCTCCTTGCAGGAGATCCAAAACAGCAGGAGCGGTTGAAATAGCTGCTGAATGAGTATTGGCCCATTCCGGATTTCCAAAACCAGTCACATATCCATCAATATCAAATCTGTTGAAAAATTGCAACCATGTTAGACGAATTAAGTAAAGAGTGAAGATGAAACCCGCCAGGATGAATTCTGAGCTCAAAGAAGGCATGAGAGCTGGTTTCTGGGGCAATAGTATAAGATAGTAAGGAAAAACTGAAAGAAAATGAAAGGAAAAAAAACTGCAGTGAGGGAACTGACAAATCTTTAACAGCAAAAGTGAGACCATTCAAGGGAAGTAGATCAGATGAAGAAATCAGTTTCAGCTCAAATTTCTGCAGAAAAGCTCCATAATCCGGCCTTGTTGCCATTTCAGTCATCTCTCCGGGACTCTGAACTTCAGGTCAGAAGATAATTCAGATAACTACAACCTGATAAGCTCTCTGTGTGGCCAAGGAAAGGCTGCTTTAGTTGGTTTATGCCAAAAAAGAATGTTTTGTCACATCAAATACATGAAAGACACTATTATTTTATGATTAGTGGTAACTTTTGTTGTCACTTTTATGATTAGTTGGAGACTTTTTTGAGACCATTCGGCAGGCTGGTGAGTTGATATAGTTTGATAGTTAGGTACCTGAACTGATCAAAGTTACCCTTGACGGCAACTAATTCAATTTTCTAACTCTTCTTTTCCTTCTTATAGATTTCAATAATCTCCAAGATCCATATAGAAACGCATGTCACATGTTATTCGATAATGAGTTATTTTCAGTCTCAAGATTTCTTTCTTTTAATGTGAAATTAGTTCATTCATGTTCCTTTCATATATATATATATATAAAGGCAAGATGTGCGCCACTCACTTTCCAAGTGCTAAATAATTGCAAGACTCTAATGGCCTATAACAGTAACATAAAATAAAATATCCTCAGCAACTTACATTCATATCTACATAATATGCAGTAATACCATCATATTATTATATAATACACTGAACGCAAGAATGAATTCCTGCATATCTTTATTTGCCAATTCTGACAGGTGCTGGATATGATTGGAAGGACAGTTCATGATTCTGCATTGTTTAAAATAGAATGAGAAATCTCTGCTGGGTTGTAGGCAGATTCTTAATTCAATCACAGGTTCAATGAGTTTAGCAGGATAGAATCTCTTACCACTTCTTTAAGGCAAGGTGTGTAAAGTTAGCCAGAATACTTGGCAACCTCTTCTTGGAGAGTGTCATAGAGAGTTTCAACAACATTTAGCAGGAAACTATCTGAACCATGTTTTACCAACAATGAAATGGATACAGGCAGACCTTCATGCAAGCCTACAGGTACGCTAACCTGAAGTTTGAGCTGATGATGTTTAGAGAAATACGATAGTGCAAAAGATTACTATAAAAATCCCTGGAAAATGTTGTTTTCTCACGCAAACAAAGAGCATGATTTGACCTGACAGAATCCTGATAGTCCAGCAATTGAGAGTAAACTAAAAGCCTCAGCTCGGAACTTTTTCAGTGTTGGTGGATCTGTTTTCAGTTTCGGAGGATACCCTGGAATAGTCGGCATTGCAAGGATTCCAAAATCCTGCTCTTGTATTGTAAGACGAATACTTTAGAAAGTGAATAGAAAGTGAAACTAAGAGATGAAGTTGTGTAAGATTATGGAGTAGTTGGTGATGCAAATGTTGGGGCAGCGGATGTAATTTTAAAAAAAAATACAACAAATTTAATGTGGTTCATCCTTAATTTTTGAGCTATGTCACAAAAATTCAGAATAATTCTTCCACTATTACGAATAGTATGTACAAAAAGATAAAACTAAAATAGTGGTTCATAAGGTAGTTTCTAATCTAAAATAATAATCTCACTATTTTTTCACTCACCAACCTGTTAGGAAAATATTTTATAACTTCAGATCATTCTTTTTTTTTGGCTATGTTTTTTTGTGTTTTTCTTATATTTTGAACTAAAGAGTTGAATGCCTTATATACACACTTTCTACCACATGGGACAACTCAAATGAGTTGTCTACAATTCACTTCCTACCATGTGAGATAACTCAAATGAGCTGTCTACAATTCAGCATCGAATTTGGTGCTGACTTTTCAAATAAAACTATTTTTCTATTCATTGACTTACAAAGCCACCAAAAGTTATGTAGCTTGTGGTATCTCTCAATGTATGAGAGACCCATATCAACAAATCTCCCCCTCCCGATTACATGGAGGGTCTTATCATCCTTGCTACTGATCGACAATACTCGAACTTACCTCTTGGTAGAATCTTAGTTAACATATCTGATTCATTCTCATCAGTATGGATTTTTTCTAACTGTAACAGTTTCGTCTCCATCACATCTCTGATCCAGTGATATCTCACATCAATGTGTTTTGATCGTGAGTAAAATGAGGCATTCTTGCGAAGATGAATAACGCTTTAACTGTTACAAAATAGCTGATACTTCTCTTGCTTGACACCAAGATTATTTAAGAACTTCTTCATCTATGTAACTAGCTAACACAAGTTCTGCTATTCCAAAACATAAACATATTTTGGATGACCCTCGAAGATACCTGAGAATCCACTTGACTACTGTCCAATGTTCTTCTCTAGGATTTGAAAGGAAATGACTTACAACTCTAACTGCGTGAGTAATATCTAATCGTATACAAACCATGGCATACATCAAACTTCCAATTGTTGAAGCATATGGAATTCTAGACATTTCTTTCTTCTTCTCATTTGTAAAAGGGCACTCTCTAGAACTCAATTTAAAGTGATTAGCAAGAGGACAATTAACCGCTTTAGCCTTGTCCAGGTTGAATCTCTGAAGTACTTTGTCAATGTACTTCTCTTGCGATAACCATATTTTCTTAGCACTTCTATCTCTGTTAATCTGCATGACAAGAATCTGCTTTGCTGATCTCAAGTCTTTCATGGTAAAAGACTTATTCAGTTGTTTCTTCAGATTATTAATTCTAGAAACATTCTTACCAACAATCAACATATCATCCATATAGAGCAATAAAGCAATGAAATCATCATCAGAGAATTTCTTCACAAATACACAATGATCTAAAGTAATCTTCTTGTAGCCTTACTCCCCCATAACAGATTTGAACTTCTTATACCACTGTCTTGATGCCTGTTTTAGACCATATATACTCTTCTTTAATCTACAAATATAGTGTTCTTTCCCTTTTTCTATGAAACCCTTTGGCTACTTCATGTATATCTCTTCTTCCAAATCCCTATGTAGGAAGACAGTTTTGACATCAATTTATTTAACCTCTAGGTTAAAAATTACATCTAGCCCTAGCACTATACGAATGAATGTCATTTTCACTATCGATAAAAATTTCTCGTCAAAGTCAATACCCTTCTTTTGACTGAATCCTTTGACCACTAATCTTGCTTTGAATCGAGGATGGTCATTATATTCTTCATGCTTGATTCTGAATACCTATTTATTCTTCAATGTTCTTTTGCCTTCTAACAACTTCACCAGTTTGAATGGTTTATTCTCATGCAAGGATTACATCTCATCTTGCATGGCTTCTTTCCATTTCTTCTTATGTTCATCATTCATAGCTTCATCAAAGCTTTTTGATTCTCCCCCGTTAATAAGTGTTAGATAATGATCAATTAGATATCTAGTAGATGGTTGTCTATTTCTACTAGACCTTTATAAAGGGACACGTGCTGGTGGTTGAATCTGAACACCATCATCATCCTCTAGTTCAACTTCATTAAGGGCATTTGCATTATCAGCTTTTAACTGGTCATCCTGCGCTTCATCTCCAACTTGTCTAGGCACCACTATTGGAGGATTTAATCGAAAGCTTGTTGAGTCATCATCAGAACTTGCAACTTTCTTCTCTATCTTATTGATAACTTCAATAATTTATTCTTCAACAAATACTACATCACGACTCCTGATAAGTCTTTTCTGCACCATATCATAAAACCTATAGCCAAATTGGTCTTGACCATAGCTAATGAATACACATTATTATATCTTGACATCAAGTTTTTTCCTTTCATCTTTAGGAACATAGACAAAGGCCTTGCAACCAAAGATCCGCAAATGATCATAAGAAACATCTTTTCCTGACCACATATTTTTTGGAACTTCATACTTGAGAGGAATACATAGTGAATGATTTAATGCATACACAGCTGCAAGTAAAGTTTCACCCCAAAATACTTTAGGCAACTTTGAATATGAAAGTAGACATCTCACTCTTTCCATCAAAGTCTTATTCATCAAAGTCATTCAATTGCGATGTTTTTAATGGAGTCATTTGATGTTGAATATCATGCTCTTTACAATAAGCATTAAATGATCCGATGAACTCTCCATCATTGTCTGTTCAAATGCACTTCAGTTTCTTCTCAGTTTGTCTCTCAACTGAGACATGAAATTATTTGAACACATCTAGCACTTGATCTTTAGACTTCAGAGTATGAGCTCACGTTTTCCTAAAATGATCATCAATAAAAATCACAAAGTACTAAGCATTACCAAATGACTTTGGTAATGATCCACATAAATCTGAGTAAATCAGATCTAAGACATTCTTCATTCTAGATGGAGGGGAACTCTAGAAAGAAACCCTATTCTGCTTCCTTACTAGATAATTTGCACATTTCTTCTGATGTGTCTTGTTTAAACCAGATAGCATATTCTTCTTTACAAGCTAAGTCATTCCTTTCTCATAATATGACCAAGTCTTCTGTGCTACGAACCAACTATATGATCATTCTCCACTACATTTACAACATCATTAAAGAGCTTTGCCTGCATCATATACAATTTTAAGTGCTTCTAACCTCTAGCCACTACTAAAGAACCCTTAGTAAGCTTTCATCTCCCATTTCCAAAAGTATTTTGGAAATCTTCATCATCTAGCCTATTTATAGAAATCAAATTCAGTCGTATGTTAGGAATGTACTTGATATCTTTCAACAACAGTCTTGAACCATTCGCTGACTCCAAAGAAACATCTCCTTTGCTAATTACCTTTGACAGATTTTCATTTACCATCTTAATAATACCATAATTCCCAGGTGTGTAAGATGAGAAAAATTTTCTGAAATCTCAAGCGAGAATGGCAACATAAAAATTGAAGAAGAGTTGAAGAAAGGGAAAATGGTACACAAGAAAATTTATAATAGTTCTACCAACAAATGCTCAATCTCTAGTGTTTTCTCAAGGCTCACACTAAACCCTTACAATAAATATTTTCCCAAGGCTTACATTAATCCTCACTTAATCACAATCCATTCCTATCTCTCAAAACATAACCAAAGAGAAAGAACAATAAGGATTGAAAACCCAGAAATCCTTTTCAAAGGATTTACAACTTAAAAAATCAAGAAATACTTAAAAACAAAAAAAAATGTATTTAATAAAGAAAATAATGATTGTAGATTGATGTCCTACCTTCAATAAGGTTAATCTACACTTATATAAGCTATTCTAAGCTTATATGACCGTTGGGGATATATTAAATGCGAAAAAGAACCGTTATACAATTTTTTCAAAAATACTGAAAAATACATATTTTGACCCTTACAGTCTTACGAGTTCACGTACGGCAATACGACAATTTAAAAATGCCTTAAAAATGATGCCAAATCATCCGTACAGCCATACCACCAAAATGATACGCCTGTACCAAACTTTCTATATAATTTTCACCTCGTACGGCCTCCCGGTACACCTGTACAACTTAGGAAATCAAATGGTACATGCGTACCAAGTCTTGTACGCCCATACCAAGCTTAGAAACACTCAAAACTTCAATAATTTTCATAAAATATTGTTTATTAACATCAAAACTAAGATCAAAGACTCCTAAGGTCTAACATTTTCTATGATATATAACATAAATAGTAGCTCCACTGTCAACTATCAAACTTGTTTCTTGCGACACCAGGTTGATTATTTCTGTATCAATAACAAAATTGAATTCACCAACAATGTTACTTTGTTCATCATCATTACTTTATTCTTTTTTCACACCTTTGCCTTTATTATTCTCCTGATCTTTCTTTAACTTTTAACAAAATCTCTTGATGTGGCCTTTAACTTTTAACAAATATGCATTCCACACTTGCATATTTGTTTGACTTGCCTCCACTCTAATCTCTGGGCTTTGAACCCCTGGATTGACTCATCCCTCTATTTTCTGTAAGCAGAACATCTGAATATGATGAAGAGGTTGCATTTTATGATTTACATCTCATCTCTTCATTCAATATACTACTTTTAACAGACTCCATATTTAATACATCATTTGGTGCAGTGTTTGTCAAAGACACCTTCAAAGTCTCCCAAGACTCTAGTAATGAAGCCAGCACCATTAGAGCAATTACCTCGTCGTCAAACTTTATGCCCATCTTTGATAACTGATCAACCATTCCTTCCATGTTGTTTAAATGATTAGCTATAGAAGTACCATCTTGGTATTTTATCTGCATTAGCTTTGTCCAATAAAATAATTTGTTGTTACCAGTCTTTGAAGCATACAACTACTCCAGCTTCTTCCACAGCATTCTTGCATGAGTCTCATTACAAATGTGATTATACACATTATCATCGATAAACTATCAGATATAGCTGCATGTTTGTTCATGGTCGAACTTCCAATCCTCATTGGAGATCTTCTTTGGTTTAGAAGTAAAAAATACCAGTAAATGAAGCAAAGTTGTAACATGGCAGGGAGAGTTGGGGTATGACAGTCAAAGTTATAAAAATATGTTGCACTTTATACAACTGAAGTGGAATTTATCATAACAATAGAAGCCTGCAATGAGTTGCTATGGATGAAGAAATTCTTAAATGAATTTGGTGTCAAGCTGGAGAAGTTTCAGCTATTTATTTTATGACAGTCAGAGCATTATTCATCTTGGTAAGAATGCCTCCTTTCACTCACGATCAAAACACATTGATGTGAGATATCAATGGATCAGAGATGTGATGGAGACAAAACAATTACAATTAGAAAAGATCTATACTGATGAGAATGAATCAAACATGTTAACCAAGATTCTACCAAGAGACAAGTTCGAGTATTATCGATCAGTAGCAAGAATGATAAAGCCCTCCATGTAATCAGGAGGGGGAGATTTGTTGATGTGGATCCTTCATACATGGAGAGACATCACAAGCCACGCAACTTTCGGTGGCTTTGTAAATCAATGAATAAAAAAATAGCTATTTTATTTGAAAAGTCAGCACTGAATTAGATGTTAAATTGTAGACAACTCATTTGAGTTATCTCACGCGGTAGTAAGTGTCTATATAAGGCACTCGATTGTTTAGTTTAAACATATAAGAAAAACATAGAAAAACATAATCAAAAAAAAAAAAGAATGTTCTAAAGTTATGAAATATTTTCCTAAAGATATTTTCCTAAAGGGTTTGTGAGTGATAAAATAGTGAGATTATTTTAGGTTAGGAAACATCTTGTGAGTCACTATTTTGATTTTATCTTTTTATACCTACTACTCGCAATAGTGAAAGAATTATTCTGAGTTTTTGTCTGTGGACGTAGTCCAAAAATTAAAGGTGAACCACGTTAAATTTTCTATACTCATTTTGCTCATTTTAACATTTTTTTCAAAAATACATCGGCTGCAACCAACAACAATACCTGAAGAAGGTTTGTAAGGGAAGCACGTAACTCTGTCATCACAGATTGAACGGCATCGATATTTTCTCCTGATGATCGGACAGATTCCCATATCCGTTCTGACAGGCCTGGACCTAAATTTGGTTTGACAGTAGTAATCCATTCAGCGTGGTTATTCCTGAATTCATACCTTCAAACAGAAACCAAGAGTCATTTATATCATTTTTAATCTCACATGACCATAACAATAGCACAAGTATCAATTCAGATCGACGGATCAAACAATTCAAAGAAAATTCAAAAGACCAAGCATTTGAGATAAATTTCTGAAGATGTCAATGATTATATACAGCTAGTTGAATAAGCAACACAATTTCTGAGTAGCCACCTTTCACGCAAGCGTATTGCTTTTGAGAGGGTCACCAATGGTGCTATCTTATACTCTTGATCTTCCATTTCGTTAGTCATAAAATGCTTCAAACTTGGGACATTCTTCTCAACATAGTCACCAAGGTTTACGTGTTTCACCACATCACCTGCATTAACAGATTCCAGGACTGTTTTCTTACCATACAGATATATGCATTTGATTCCCAAAACCAATGTAACTTAACAGATTAGCAATTTCTTTTCATCAAATCAAACGGATACTTGAATCAAACATTTCCACCGAGTTTCCACCTTATGAACCAGAAATATGTTCCTGGTAACATTAAACATGACAGAGAACTAACCCCCAAATAACTTCTCCACTGATTTAACAAGCACTTGGCTAACTAGATTCTTTGGGATGATTGAATGCTGGAAACAGTCTTCTGCAATTACTATCTGACTTGGTTTATTATGATCCACAACTGGTACCTCAAGTAAAACACGTCCAACTCGATTGAAAATCGCTGGATCTCTAGCAAACCATCCTGGACAAAGACATTTAATGTCAAAAGAATGAACTTCTTAGACGAAATCACTTGAGCAATTATAAGTTGATCAGAACAAAAGGTACTTCATTTGATCCTATAAATACAGCAATATGAACCTTGTACTAGTTACGTACCTACAGTATCAAAAGTCTGTGCCAGGGGAACAACTCCTGAAATAGGCACAACACCTTGTGAAGGTCGAATCCCCAAAATACTGCAGTATGAAGCTGGAACTCTTACACTTCCTCCAGTGTCGGTTCCTGTGGCACAAGATAATATGTTTACTTTGATTAGCTTATAATGGACAACCAATCCTTAAAAGGAGTCATCAGTGTTACTGCAGAGTAATATTCAATCACCTAAGGAGAAGTCCACAAGCTTTGCAGCTACTGCAACAGCAGACCCGCTAGAAGATCCGCCTGGCACTCGATCTGGCGCACAAGGATTTATAGGTGTTCCATAACGTTCATTTTCCCCATTTATACTGTCACGGAAACAAGCCATCATTCACGAAGGAAATCATTTCCACATGAAAGTTCAGGTTGACCCACTGACAAATCAAAGCAATTTAAGATCTCATAATAAGTTTGAACTTTTTTTTTTTTTTATATAATGATTGGCTAGCAGAAGAACAGATTTTGGATATGGTGCCTAAGATAACATATATTCTCACCTATAGGCCATTTCATCCGTGATAGTTCTACCAAGGCAGGTGGCTCCAGCATTTAGGATAGCCGAAACAGCAGGAGCAGTTGATGTAGCAGGAGAGTGAGTGCTAGCCCACTCCGGATTTCCAAAACCAGTCACATGTCCATCCATATCAAATCTGATTCCAAATTTTCAATCAGGTTAGTTAAATTCCCGGTTCATGCATAAGAAGATAGAGATGAAAAAAATAAACATCCAGAGAGAGACTGACATATCTTTAACAGCAAAGGTGAGACCATTTAAGGGAAGTTGATCAGATGAAGACGTCAGTTTCAGCTCAAATTTCTCAGTGAAAGCTCCATAATCCAGTCTTACTGCCATTTCTGTTATCAAACTCTCTTGGGCTCCAGGCTATGTTGTAGAAACAGGCAAAAAAAGGATATGGGTGATTGCAAGATGAACCAGATGAATACTTTCAATTATTGAAGCAGACCGGTAATAGGTTAGAAAACGAAATTAGATGCATGCCAGGAAGAGACAAAGTTACTCCTAATGGCAAGTTTGTAAGCCTATGCGCAACACTCATAAAACTTCTTTGTCATTGGACATCTAAGAGATAAGATATTACAGGTAACTTGACTATGTTGTTGTACGGCAGCCTCCATCAGCTGGGGTGTGTATTTGTGGATTTGGAACAATCTTTTTTAAATACTTAAAATCAAGTGGAATCCAAATTAAAATATATAACTGAATTGAATTGAATTGAATATAGATTTAGTTCATTTTTTATCTTATTTTTTGAGTTATTTTGATTTTTAAATCAAATTTTTTAATTTTTTTAAATCAAACCAAATCAAATATTTTTTAAATTCGAAAATTTTAAATATTTTTTAAATTCGAAAATTTTAAATGGAATCAAATCCAATTTATTAAACAAATCAAATACTTATGGCTATCCACCAGTCCCGTCAAAAGCTGAATTCGAAGACACTATTTCAGGTGTATTGTTTTTCCATCTGCGACCTGATCAGTCCACTCTGGTAGTATTCCAGGCCAAGTGCTGCATGCCAGCTTCATTCTAGGCCCATTGTTGAAATCTGAAGCCAGGAAGAATTTTTAAATATTTGTATGCATTTTTCTTCAGGATTTCACCTATGGGATTGTCCAACATCTTTTTGGGAGGTATACTTGCGATAAACCAGGCTTCAATACTTTTGGCCAATTCCCTAAAACTGGAAATTGAACTTCCATTGAGGTTTTTGGTACCACCTTGGAGCAGGTCATTAAAGGAAATGGAGCAGTTCCTTCATAGAATTGCTTTTGTGACATCTATAATTCATGATTGCTTGATATTTTCGTAAAGGTGGTCAGTTTGATCTCTGTTCGTCGCAAGTGTTTGGTTGCATTGCAGGATTTTCCAATTGTAAGCCATGATCCGTGAGGCATCACTTTTATTATGCTTGCTTTGTACACATTCATCATAATAAACTACATTCCTTCGTCATAATTCCTTCCTTAAATGTTAATTATCTAAGAATAAAAACTATTATTCATAAGGATTTAATTTAATGATAGAACTTAATTAGTATTTGTATTTTCATTATAAAAATAAGAATTTGTTATACTACAATCTTTAATAAATTTATAAAAGTTAAATATATTCATTTAATAAATAAAAAATTATGGTATGTTGATTGTTCTATTGAATATGTTGAAATAATTTAACTTTTTAAATGTATGATAGCTTTCACCTTAAAAAATTAATATGTATGAATCATGATTATGGATTAAGAATAATAAATGTATCATAAATAAATACAAATGCAATGATTAACAATTCTAAATAAAAGTATACATAAAATTATGTAAAATGCAATAAAAATCTTAAACACTTAATAAACTATATATTAAATGCAAATGATGCATGAAAATGCATAAAATGTGTTAAAACTGGGACAAGAAACTAACAAAGTAATATTGAAAAGTAGACAAATTAGAATATAAAACATGTAATTTTTCATTGGACAAGACTGTTTACTTGGAAGCATATTGGTCACGAAGCACCGTACGGAATGGCCCTTCTAGTTCCATATGTACTGTATCGCAACCGAGCTCGGTAAGATGCACAACCGGTTACTTTTGGAGTACAAAATAATTGCAGTAGCCCACCTATTATGACCCATTTCTTCGCAGCCAAATCCAGACATTGCAAGGATAACACAAAATAACATGTCCTTGGCAACTTCAACTTGTATGATCATATTATACAACACTGCCAATTCTATATAACACGCATGAGTATCATCACATTGTTATACACTACAAACCCATTTCTGAATGGCAGGAAAGAATGGATCCTTACATATCTTGATTTTGCAACTTTGATGGAAAGAATGGATCCTTATAACACGCATGAGTATCATCAACCACCTAAGGAGAAGTCTACAAGCTTTGCCCCTACTGCAACCGCAGATCCACCAGAAGATCCGCCAGGTGCCAGATCTGGTGCACAAGGATTTATAGGTGTTCCATAATGTTCATTTTCCCCGTTTATACTGTCACGAAAACAAGGAATCAGTCATAGAGGAAGCCATTTTTAGACGAAAGTTGGAGGATTTTGTCATACACAAAATAAGACTGAGTTGAATGTTTTGGAGTTGAAATTGCATGTGAAACTCATATGCATTGATTGATACAAGTGATGGAAGAGTATTTTATTTTCACTTCTAGTTTTAAGTCTAAGTAAGATGCCAAGTATGAGTTACTTTTGCTATTTTTCATATCTATTTTCTCACCAGTATGCCATTTCATCCATGACAGTTCTGCCAAGGCAGTTGGCTCCAGCATTTAGGAGAGCCGAAACAGCAGGAGCAGTTGAAGTAGCAGCAGAATGAGTTCTAGCCCAATCCGGATTTCCAAAACCAGTCATATATCCACGCATATCAAATCTGATTCCTCATATTAAATCAGGACAGATAAATCCACGATTCATGCAAAAGAGGATACAGATAAAAGGAAACTAAACATAGAGTGAATGAGAGCACCAGTAGCTAAAATTGATGCATATGAGCTCAAAAATGACAGGGAAACTGCTGCCAATTGGTGAATATGGCAGAGAACAAAATTAAAAGAAAGTGAAGTAAGGGAACTGACATATCTTAAACAGCAAAGGTGAGACCCTTCAAGGGAAGTTGATCGGATGGTGACGTGAGTTTGAGCTCAAACTTTTCCATGGAAGCTCCATAATCTGGTCTTACTGCCATTTGCTTCTTCCAATGGACCCCAACGCTATGTTTTAGAAACCAAAAGAAAGACTGGAAGATGAATTTCATGAAGAAAAAGGATATTTAGATAAGCCTTTTAAATCAGTTTTTATTTTTATTTTATTTTTTTATTTGATCCAATAATTTATTACAGTATTTTTATTTAATTTATAAGTTTATTGTTTATTTTTATTTTATATATAATATAAAATTTATCTAATAGATTTTTATATTATTATATGAGTTAAATATATTTTAATAATTTCAGAAAATAATAAATTAATATATAGCAATTTTTTTTAAAAATAATTAGTTATCATTGTTAATCATTTTAGTAATAAATTTGTTCTAAAAAATATTTAAATATAAAAAATATTCGTCCAATTATTAAAAAATGAATAAATTAAATGTCCGTAAATTAAATGTCCGTAAATTATTTTTACCTTATAAAAATGATATTTATTACTAAAATGAATAATAATAATAATAATAATAATAATAATAATAATAGTTAGTTATTATAATAAACTATAGTTATCTAATTTTTTATTATAATTATATTAATATCTATTTAAATTATATTATAAATAATTTAATTTCATAGTTAAACATACAAATAATTAATGTATATAAGATGTTATCAAATTTATTAAAATATAATTCATAAAAATATATTTAAATATATACTATTTTAAAATTCATAAATTAGTTAAAACTTATAATTTTAACTTTCCTTTTTCTGTAAACATAAGATAAATATATAATCATATTTATAAATCATATTAAATATAGAACATTAACCTTAGGAAATTGAAATTTTCTGCTTAACACCATTTGATATCTTAGTCTTGCAAAACTTTTTGTTCCTGTATAAGGAGGCATAGAGCGTTTTGATCTATTTTGCTTATTTTTGTTACTTTTCTCCTGTACAAGAAAGTGATATAATAAGCAACATTAAAATGCATGCTAAAAAACTAAATGTGATTTTGGATACTAACCTGAAAGGATGTTTCACTCCAAAAGTTAACAAGATACGTCCAATCATCCACATTGACATGTTTAGGTCTATTTCGTAAGCGACTCTGATAAGTTGTTTTGGAGTCAAAGTATCTTTTCTTCATTTTATACCTATAGTCTCTGTATAAAGCATTCATGTGTCCTAAGATTGCTGCCTTCCTCTCATCTTGAAAATCAAAAACAAACTTTTCCTAACAAAAAATG